>CAUYSK010127024.1:0-18947 GCA_963575035.1 Avahi laniger
AAGCTTTACCCATATCAAACCACCCACTTGACATCTCTGCTTAGATGTCCCACAGGCACCTCCAGCTGAATCTGTTTACACACTCTTCTTTCTCACATTTTGTGGCATTTTCAGCCAACAAAATGCCTAGGCAAAAATACAAATTCCTGGCCTGACACGGTGGCTCACGCCTGTAATCCTAGCTCTCTGGGAGGCCGAGGCGGGCGGATCGTTTGAGCTCAGGAGTTCGAAACCAGCCTGAGCAAGAGCGAGACCCCGCCTCTACTAAAAATACAAAGAAATTAATCGGACAACTAAAAATATATAGAAAAATTAGCCGAGCATGGTGGCACATGCCTGTAGTTCCAGCTACTCGGGAGGCTGAGGCAGGAGGATTGCTTGAGCCCAGGAGTTTGAGGTTGCTGTGAGCTAGGCTGACGCCATGGCACTCTAGCCCGGGCAAAAGAGTGAGACTCTGTCTCAAAAAAAAAAAAAAAAAAAGTACAGATTCCTTACTTGACTATTCCTATTTTCTTCCCTGTTAATATCCAGTTTCTAAATCACTGTGTCCCTCCAGCCACTACTCATAATCTAGTTTATACCATTACCTCTTAAGCTGTTGAAATATCTTCATAGTTGGCCTTGGATTAAGTGAACTTTTCCCTGTTTTCCAGGCACATCCTGTTACTGCAGCATGTTCTAACCCTTATCCAGCATACCTTTACTGTAATTGTTTTTTCTTGCCAGACTCTGCATTTCATGATGAGGGACTGTTTACACTACATCCCCAGAATATGTGTGGCATAGTGCATGTTCAGTGAGTAAATGGTGAAAGGTGTGGTAGACAGGAGTTCATGTTTGTAGGCTTGGGAAGGATCTAGAGGGGAAAGAGCATTTGAAGATCAAGAACAGGTACATTGTGGAAGAGATGAGTGAGCAGGGCTGGCTCCATATCCTACACAGGTCAGCTTTGTGTGTTGTCGGCTTTGCTGGGCATTCAGGCTCACATTTTAATCTCCTATTTGCAGCCTGTTTTCCCCCTTCCTTGTTTTCTGCCTTTCATCTGTCATTATTCTGAGAATTAATGCTTTCTGTCATTAAGGGAAATAACGGAGGCTGGGAACTTTGGATTCTGTTCATTTGGTGGCTAGCAGGCAGTGGATGTGAACTTCAAGATAATTATTAAAGTAACCCAGAAAGCAATTAAAAATTATCTAACCGGAATGACTTTATGGTCATTATCTTGCTTTCATCTAACTTGTCTTTCTTTTTCTTTAACTTGTATTTCTTGAGAAAACAAACCTGATAATCTGGAATACTAACTGTTAGATTGGTTTTGGATTTAAGTTGGTTTCTATTATGAGTGTGGTGCTAAGTAGATGGAAAGAGGAAAGAGCTACCTTTTTTGAGCTCTGGTGTCCTACCTTCTTTTCTACTTGATTTCTTCAGTGGGGCTGAAGTCACAAGTGACAGTGCAAGGAGCATAGAACGTCACCTTGGTATAGTGAAGGGATTGGTTCAGGAAGCTAGAACTGAGTTCATGGCTTGGTGATCTCTTGGGGCTCTATGATTTGTATTTTTAAGTTCTTCACTTTTTTGAATTCATTACTGACTCCGTGTAAAAGAAAATGGGAAAAAGTTAAAAATGTTTCTACATTCAGTAACAAAACAGTGATATAGGGAGACAATTCTTCTGTGCTTTCCCACTTGTTTTCCTATGGTCCTTCTTCATTGTCTCGCCCATTTTGATTTCTAAAATGGAGTTAGCAATTAGAGTTTAAGTCCTAAAGGTGTTAACTTAGCAGTATTTGTAATTTATTTCAATTGGCAAGGTACTTATAGAAGAAAGGATTGTTTCCTGTTCTGTCGACAAAGAGAAGTTAGGTTAAGGGAGGAGAGATTAGGTTATTAACTATGAAATGTCCGATTTCCTTAAGTTCTGAGTTTGAGAGTCGATATCTCTGATATTTCCCTTTGACGCTTGTTTTATTTTTATTGTGAAGGTACATCCTCATTCTTTCAAGTACACAGTTTGGCTTGTGATTATCTTTTGAAGTTTTTTTAGGAGCAATTTTTGTGAAACCATGGATAAGTCAAAAATTTGTGTTGTTTTTGAATAAGAGTTCTGTCATGCAACCAGATGCAGCAAAGACAGCTTGAAATATCAACAAAGTGTTTGGGAAGCATGTGACAAATGGATGCACAGTATGTCCATGGTTTGAGAAGTTCCATTCTGGTGATTTTAATCTTGAAAATGAGCCTCGTGGGTGACCTGAGACAGAGTTGGATAATGATGAGCTGAAAGCTGTTGTGGAAGTAAATGCATCACAACCTACACATGAATTAGCAGCAAGTTTGATGTTACTATTCCAGCAATATTGGACCATTTGAAACAAATCAGCAAGGTTAAGAAGCTGGATAGGTGGGTACCGCATGAATCAAAGGCGTGTCAGAAGAGAAATCATCTTGAAGCTTGCCTTTCTTTGCTGTCATGACATAAAGGCAAACCATTTCTACACTGTACTGTTACGTACGATGAAAAATGGATTCTTTTTGACAATCACAAGCATTCAGCACAATGGTTGGAATAAGATGAAGTGCCGAAACAGCCCCAAACCAAATATTCATCAAAAAAAGCTAATGGTGTCTGTTTGGTGGTCCAGTGCTAGTATGATCCACTGCAGCTTCGTGAAACCTGGTCAGTTGATTACAGCAGGTGTCTCCTGCAACCAGTTGGACAAAATGATGAAGATGCTTGTGATTAAGCAACCGAGATTGGTGAATAGAGACACGCCAGTCCTCTTTTGCAAGACAACTGTTGGCCACGTGCCGCTCAAACTACAGAGACTGGACTTAGAAACTGTCATCCCAGCGTATTCACCAGACCTTGCACCAACTAACTACCACTTCTTCCAGGCTTTGGACCACTTCTTGCAAGGGAAAATATTTAATTCTCAACAAGCCGTATAAAATGTCTTTTGTGATTTTATCGCCACTTGCTCTCCAGGCTTCTTCTATGCTGGTGTAAACAGGCTACCCTTAAGATGGCAAAACAGCCCATAGTTGAGGCACATGCTTTGATCAATAGTACTACTTCTTGTTTGAGATATAATAAACTAAGCTTTTGATTCAAAATCTAACATTTCATATTTAATGAGCTAATAATGACAGTGTTTTTAGGCTGGAATGAGATCAGTGGCATGGTGCAGTTTGTGCTTTCATATTTGGTGAGAAAAAGGATTAACAGTTAAATTAACATCTATACATACTGAGAACATGCAAATTTCTTTGGAAAATTTTAAATCATTTTCATTATTTCAAAGATATTTTACCAGGTAGAATGGGAATGATTTTGATTTCATTTACTTCTAAGAAATAAAAGTATATTTAGATTTTATGAAGAAGCAACATAACACTGTAAACCTTTTTCACTTTGCCATAGTGTAGATATATGTTCTGTGAGTTTTACAGGTTTTTCCAAAGGAAGGATGGTTTGGTTGCACATACGAAGTTCTCTCAATCCCAAGGGACATCTAGATACAGTGAACCAAATTTGTTGAGTGACATCTTTGCTAAATTAGTAGAATGACTGTTGTGGACTCTCCTCAGTCTCTCCCACAAGTGAAGAATGTTTTAAACTCTTTAATATCAGACAGTTTCCATGGGGATTTTCTCTGATGGACCAGATAAAAACTTTTGTTTTGTGCCAGGGTAGTTCTGCAATAAGAATTGAGGAGACTGTTTTACCTACTCAGTTGTACAATGTGAAATCTGATTCTTCTAGAGAGAGCTTGTAAATCGGGATTAGAGAAATGATTTTACCTGGATTTTTAAAGACAATTTCACACACATTTCATTTGAAAATCCACTCTATTAATAACGTTGGGGTAGAAAGGACACATCATATTATTCTCATTTATAGGAATCAAGCCCTAAAGCTGAGACCTGAGTCCGGTAAATTGTGGCATTGGTACAGAACAGTGCTGTCTGATAGAAATATAATGCAAGCCACATGTAATTTAAAATTTGTTAGTAGCCACATTAAAAGGAAAAAGAAAAGGTGAAAATAATTTGAATATATTTTGTTTAACTTAATAGGTACAAAATGAACTTATCTTTATATGTGATCAGATTTAAAATATTGAGATATTAAACATTTTTTTAAATGCTGTCTTTGAAGTCTAGTCAGTGTTTGACCCACAGCATGTCCCAGTTTGCACTGGCCACTTCCCAGGTGCCAGCAGCTGCTGTATTGGTCGTCACTTGGAGCTTTAGTTCTGGTCACCTTCCATTTTATCTGGTCCTGGAACATTTGACCTGAAAAAGCATGGGTGCAGTGTGCCATAAAAACAGCTTTGTCACATAGAATGTGCCTTTGGAATTGTTTTCATGAGAGTTTACCTCTAAAATAATTCTTGCGTGTCCCATGGTATTTCCTATTGTCAATGAGCTAAACGAAGTTTCCGGTTTCTTATACAGTCTCTTCTAATCATCAGAGCATTTGTTACAGGCACACAAAATTATATCAGCCCTTCTTATTCGATAGTATAAGGCAAAATAATAAATATATATCCCCAAATCAAAATTTTAATTTACCTATGGGGGAAATAAATGCATTTATGGAGAGGCGCAAAATAAGCAGGATAGAATTGTCCCTGGTAATGGTTGCTGGGGAAATTTGAATTCACTTTGGGATATTAGAAAGGAATTTATACCAAGATTGAAGCAATCAAGTTAGACATGCTCACAACAGGGATGATTTTCTTATTGAGATTAACCTTTTCTTCATTAACTTCAGGATTTTCCATAAGGAGACACATTATTTACTCATTTTGCTATTATGTTTATTTCCTGAATTTCTTATTTTCTGTGATCTCATCTTTATAAGACACTTGACTGAGTGAGTTTTTCTCCCCCAAAAGAGTCACTTTTCCTGTTTCATGTTAATTAAAAAGGAAGAGAAGCGAGCCTGAGGTTTTTATGAGCAAGGAGGCAAAGGAAGATTTCCTAAAATGGAGTGATACATATTATTCTATGAAGGTGATGAAATATTCACCATGGCAACCAGTCTGCTTTACCCATAATGCAAAATACCCTATTTGCATTTGTTGTGCTAGAGAATTCTGAAATTAGCATCTCTGGGGGGAAGGTACTATACTATTTCAGTTGAAAAGAAGGACAAGAATAATGTTGATCAGGATTGAGATTTGGATGAACACCCCCCCAGATGAGTGTGTGTGTGAGGAGTGGAGGAGGGGTGGGTCGCAATCCAATCTAACAAATGCTTTAGAGAATCTGTCTTAATATTTAGCTTTTAACTCCCCCTGTCTACTTTTCCACAATAATTCACATTTTCTCTGGTCCTGATTTATAAATTATATAGTAAATATATCTTATAAGCAACCTCAATCCCTGTGGAACTTTGAAGGTGAATAAAAAATATGTGTACTTATGGGCAAGGCATTGTAATAGTTGCTTCAGGAGATATAAATAAGACACCATTCCAGTACTCTTGGCAAGTTTAAATCCAGAGGAAGGAGTCAAACAATTATTCACACAGCTATGATACCAGGTAGAGCAAGGCAGGGATATAGCAGTTCTATGCACTGTAAAAACTTAAGGTATTCAGATTATTCTCTTGGTCCCAGTTGGCATCTCCAAACCGTTTCCTCCTCCACCTTGTGTACCAGCCCTTTATCTTTTAAGACTCCTGCTCTCTGCTTATACCTAACCTCTGTTTGCTCTCCCTGCCTCATATCCGCCCTGCCCACCCCTCAGATAGCGTTATCTTGGCATTTTAGTATTTACTTTTTACAGTGCATTTTTCTAACATACTTATACCACAGCTCCTAGACCTTTCAAATACCAGAGATTTTTCTAGCCATTTTACTTAGGCAACCCTCACCTTACTCTTAGTTCTTTACCTCTAAAATCTTCAACCCTGTATCACAGCCGCCCAGTTTTCTCACACTTCATTACACCTTCTCCTTGAGATCAGTGAGACCTTCGCCCCACCCTCACCCTCACTGGTCTTATAGCCACTTTAAAACCAGAATGTCTTCACTAATCCTAGATCCCGTGGTGAGACCCCAGCTCCCATCCCTGATGAGGGACAGTTCCGCAGGCCAGTTTCGTTGCTCCTTCTCGTGGAATGTGATGCACAGCTGAAGAAAACGAGCAAATGCACAGTTGTGTGCGTTGGGGAGATACCTTTTTATTGTCCAATTTGGCTAGACTTTTTTTTCTCAAGTATATTGATAAAACAATTAGGACATTATATTTTTGACAAAGAGAATTTAAATTCACCTTTATTGGTCTCTTACTCCTGCAGTTTTTTTTTTAAATTTTTTTTTATTTTGTTTTTATGAGACAGAGTCTCGCTCAGTTGCCCCGAGTAGAGTGCAGTAGTGTCATCATAGCTCACCGCAACCATCCTGGGCTCACGCGATCCTCCTGCCTCAGCCTCCCGAGTAGCTGGGACTACAGGCATGCACCACGACACCCAGCTAATTTTTCTATTTTTAGTAGACATGGGGTCTCACTCTTGCTTAGGCTGGTCTCTGAACTCCTGAGCTCAAGCATCCACCCCTCCTCAGCCTCCAAGAGTGCTAGGGTTACTGGTGTGAGCCTCTGCACCCAGCCTCCTTCAGTTTTTTAAAATTTATTTTTAAATAAAACTTCTAATTGAAGTATGACATTCACACATAGGAGAGCACATAGTTCAAAGCGTGATTACTGGTGTTCAGATCACAGCACTGTCAACAAAGTGCTCTATGTACCACGCAGATCAAGAAATGAAATATAACTCACACCTCAGAAGCTCCCTCGTGCCCCTTTCAGTCCTCTCCTTCACACTATACTTTATCTTTCCACTCTCTTGATTTCTAACAATATGTTAGTGTTAACATTTTCTATAAATGGAATTTTACAGTATGTGTTTTTTGTCTCCCTGCTGCTGTGACGTTTCCGTATGTGTGTTTTAGTGCACGTGTGCATACATCTCTACCTGTGAAAGGAATTTCTGAGTCCCGTAGGTTATACCTATGTTTCACTTTAGCTGACGCTGCCAAACCCTTTTCCAGAGCTAATCGTGCCAGCTGATGCTCCCCCCAATAGAGCATGAAAGTTCCAGTTGCTCTGCATCCTCTCCCCATAGCCTCTTTTCATTTGGCTATTCCCATGGGTGTGTTAGTGCCACCTCACTGTGGTGGTTTTTTTTTTTTTAAACCTTTTTTATTAATGGAAAATTTCAAATATATGTAAAACTAGAGAAAATGGTATGCTAAACCCCAGCGTATCTTTGCCCGGCTTCATCAGTTCTCATCTTAGACTTCTGATGCTGCTCTGCAGACCTTCATTTCTTTACCCATTCTTCGTCGCAGATATCTCAGACTTGGACCAGTCCCTAAAGCCCCCTACCCACATTTCTTCAGCCTCTTTTATTCTAAATTAATATTGTATGCCTCTTTTGTCACAGAGACTATTGGGTACAAATTCGCTTAGTTTCTTGTATACCAGTGTATAAACTTCACCGTGATTGTACCACTCCTTACAGCCTTCCCTCCAGTCTTAATTAAAGGTGTCTTACCCTCTATTTTCTAGGTCTCATTCTTTTCTGGGGTCTTGATCCTTCCACCTTTGAGTGTCCTACTGTATGTATTTTTAACTTTTCCCATTCTATTTGCTCATTCCTTTTGACTTGAAAACATGCTCAACATTTCTCATTTCAAAACAACCTTACTTTGACCACACATAACACTCTGCTATTATTCTCCTTTCCTTGAGAGCCAAGTTCCTCAAAACTGTAGTTACTTCTCTTTCTGCTCACATTTCTCAACCGTTGTAGTCGGATATATCCCATTGCAACTCCCAAAAGCCTTCACATTATCAGTTTTGGCCTAGGTCACCAATGACGTTCTAATTGCCAAACCTAGTAGATAAATTTCAATGTCATTTCTTCACAATAACAGATTTTGAGTTCTTCGCTTATGGAAGGTACCGCTAAGTGTTAGGGATAAAACACTAAAAAGACACCTTCCCAACACATAGGGGTTTGTATCATTGTAGGAGTAACAGGTGTCAGATGACAGCAGATTGCCTACTGGCTACTATTTATTGAAGAATAAACACTGGGATTTTGCTGGAACTGTTCTAAGAGCTTTATATACATTATTTTGTTTAATCCCTACAATGAAGTAGCCATTATTACTGTTCGTCTTCACTTTAAAAAGGAAAACATCTAGTCATAAAGAGGGTAGAAATTGCCCATGGCCAAGTTAGTAAGCTAAATTTCAGTTTGAACCCAGATCTGACTTTAGAGCCTGTGCTGTTAATGGGCAGAACTGCTTCCATCGTTCAGGATGCTGATGTTTAAGAAAAGTCTGCATTTGTTGGGAGGTGGACTCAGAGAACTCCTCCTAATGCCATTGAGATTTAGGTGGAGGAGAGGAAAAGAGATGAATGTCAGGGGAAGGCTTCTTGTTGGTTGGTTGATTGATAGTTTAGAATTAGAACATATTTAGATCTGAAACAGATAATTTAGTTCAACATCTTTAATTTATATTTGGACCCTGGACAAACAACTTGTCCAAAATGATAGATGTTTTTTTGGTGACAGATTTGACAACAGATTCCTAGTCTGGTATTTATTTCCCTGATTAAAAAAAAAAAAAAGGCTCATACCTGTTATCCTAGCATTTGGGGGGCATGGGCTTGAGTTGGGAGGATCGCTTGAGGTCAGGAGTTCAAGACTAGCCTGAACAAGAGCGAGACCCATCTCTACCAAAAATAGAAAAAATCAGCCAGGCGTGGTGGTGTGCGCCTCTAGTCCCAGCTATGTGGGAGACTGAGGCAGGAGGATCATTTGAGCTCAGCAGTTGGAGGTTGCAGTGAGCTTTGATGACACCACTGCACTTTACCCAGGGTGACAGAGCAAGACTTTGTCTCAAAAACAACAGCAACAACAAAAAAAAACAGGCTAACTCAAACTCCGGTAAAACTCAAAACTCTGGAAAATTATAATGTAGGAGAGGAATGGCATAAATTCCAGACCTTCTTCCACCGTGATGACTGGAATGGGGTTTCTTATAACGTACTTATTGTATTTTCTGTTGACTTCAGAAAAGAAATCTCTGGTGTGTTCCCTGGTCAGTTTCTACATACAGCGTGGGTGTGGATCTGGAGTCAATCTGCCTACATTTGAACCTTGCTCCCTTAGTAGCTTAGATACCTCTCAGTGTCTGCATTTACTGTGAAACATTGAAGAAACAATATTAGTACCTCTCCTATGGAGGTGTTACGAGAATTGAAAGAGTTCATATGTATAGGGTATTTTGAAAGTACTCAGTCACTGTTAGTTACTATTTATTGTTAAGATGATGGATTCCCTGTTTCCATCCCAGTTTATTTCCTGGGGGCCTGATTTTGATTTCTAACTGGGGATGGAGAGCTGGGAATTGATATTTTAAAAAGTACATAGAAAAACAAATAAAAAGCAAATAAGTATACTTATGTCATTTCTCATTGCTATTAATATATCTGACTGTAAATATTAATTTCCTTAGCTCTGAGTACATATTAACAGTCTATACTGAGTAGCACACATCCAAATTAAACAACTGAAACTCCTAGACAGCAAAGAGCTTTATTTCTACCTCCTTGTATTTTCTTCCCTCCCTCAATAATATTTAAAGGCCTAGGTGGTATAGTTAGTTAGTGTTAACATATTTAAATTGTTTTTCCTTTTCCTTTCTTAGAAACCAGGACACACACTATTTAGGTGACTTTGAAATATTGCTAATCCCAACGCAGCTTCCTGGGAAAAAGGAAGTTGGCACAGGTTGGAGTTAGGGTCAGCAGAAGGGAGGGGAAATGATCCAAATAGCACGGTGGTTGCCTTTTTGTACAGGGTTTAGAACATCTCAGGACTTGCTAACCCAGATATCTATAGTGTTTGTAATTAAACACACAAAATTATACTTGCCCTTATCAATCCCTTAAACATAGTAGTTTCTGATTTGTCTAATTCATTCTTAAAGTTGCTCTAGTGAATCATTTTTGACCATTGTGTTTTTATAGTAAGGTTCCTGAATTCTGTGATCTGAACTCAGCAATACCGTTCAACGTGCCCTCTCTTTAAAATAGTAACCGTTATGGCGTGCTAGAAGGTTTCTCAAAAAAGCTTAACATTAAATAAATTCTTCATAACAGTTGGCATTAACATCATACCCCTTTCCATGAAAGCAGATATGTAAGAGTTTTGGAATATAAATTCCTCTTATTTTTATTTCTAAAATTTTTCCCTTTTTGTAAATATCTTTGGAATGACTCTCCATATTTTGAGAGGGAAGTCATGCATCAACGTGTAACTTTTTTAATTTCTTTTTTCTTCATTTTGCCCTAGAGATAGTTGAAGGATGAACAGGCAACTTTTCTTCATCTGTAGCTGTGATTTTGGAATACCCACAATAAAAGTTTTTCTCAACATTTTCTCTCATGTTAACACAACTATATATAAAATAGCATACACATTAATTTCTTACCAGATTTGCTAACATTTCTTATTATTCAAATAATAAGTATGTAGTCTTTGCTTCTATCAGTACCGCACCAGGCTTGCGCAGTGCCCTCTGAGCTGTTCCTCCTGTCCAGGTGTGTTGTTGGATTCCTTTGCTTCCCTCCATACACAGTCTTCCCAAGGCCCCTCCCTTGCTTTCCTCACAAGGTCTAGTGATCCTCTCTCCCATCACTGTTCCTTTTCAAGTAGCTCCTCGCTTTCCCTCTGAGCTCCCTCCCTCCACTTGCAGTTCAGCAGTTTTGTCCATGGCTGCGTGAGAGGGGGCTGACTGAATAAGTCTTGGGGCACATCCTCCACAGATGAGGCACTGAGGCCCTGGTTAAGTGAGACATGTGAATAACTACCTGTAATAGAGGAAATGTTGTATGATACAAAGGAGGAAGCAATTAAACTGCCTGTGGGATCCTGGGGGCTTCAGAGCAGAAGTAGCAGGTAAGATTTACTTTGATAAATGGCTAGAGGGGCTGTCTTTGGAGAAGATGGAGCAAGGGAGAAAAGGGACTTTTTAGACGTAAAGGGGAAAGCGTACACCAACAGCGAGTTCTGCAAATGTGGCCTTATTTGCCTTTCCCCCTTGGTGCTTCCTCTGATTTATTCCTGTGGTTGGCCCCAGACCAAGACAGTTTCAGTTTGTGGTTCATCCTCCTTCCCCCTCTCCCTGTCCCCTGTCCCTTATCCCCTCTCCTCCGTCCCCCTCTCCTCTCCCTTTGTAATTTTTGTAGAAAAGGGTCTTGCTATGTGGCTCAGGCATTGTATTTGCATCTTTAATACAGAAAAGACTTATCTTTCAGTGCATTTTGTTAAGTTTTTCTTCACTATTTTGAGCTGTACCATCTCTGGCGGATCCCCTTACGTAAAGGTATGGTGCCTGTGAGCTTTGCTTTGCCACCTCTTCCCTCAACAGATCCCAAAATTGTGATCTGCTTACCCCTAGACATCTGGAATTGCTTTATTTCTCTTTTATTCTGTTGTAATGAAGGGCTTTGTTGGCTGTATAGATTTCAAGACAGACTATATAGTTGCCTATGTCATAATTCATAGCTTTTCTCTGCACCCAACTGAAAAGACCTCACCTGTCTCTGCTTGAAATCTACAGTGAGACACAGTTTTTAAAATCCCTGTGCATGTGCCATCACTGGTCAGACCTGTCATTTAGTGTTTTGCTGGGATAGGTAGACACAGAAACCATGTTTAAAATGTTCCATTTGTTTTGTTTTCTCAATGATAGAACAGAGAAAATCTCCGTTCATTCAGCAAATGTTTGTTGAATGCTGAGTACCTAAAATTTTGCTACGCTAAAGAAAAGAAGCGATGATCAAGACCAGCAGGGTCTCTGGCTTCAGAGTCAAATGTGTTATAATCACTGGGAGTAGAGGGTGGGAACGACACAGAATAAAGCAGCAGTTTCAGTAAAGTGAGATAATTGCTTGAGATGGAGGCATTACCGTGGCCTGAGGAGTATGTAGAGGATACTGGTTCAATCCACACATGGGTACAAGGAATGCTTTCTGGGAGAAATGACTGAACTGAGATTTCAGTAGTTAGCCTAAAAGGTGGGCTGGAACAGAGAAGGAGGTGTCTTCTGTGAGCACTCACTGGGGAGAGATGATGGTGAACTGGCTGCTGTGCGCTGTGCTGTACCATACCGAGGGAGTGGGGAGTGGTAAGAAACTAAAGGAGGTAGAAGGTGTCTGAGCATAAAGGGCCTCGAAGAATTAAGGTGTCTGAACCAAGGTGGAGCCACCAGAGACTTTCAGACATGGCAGTGACATTTTTTTTTTTTTAAACAATTTTGTGTAAAGAACACTCTGGGTGAAGTATTGGAGAGTGAGTTAGAATGAGAAAGTGGGATTCAGGGCAGCCAGTCAGCAGGCTACCTCCCGCTAAGGCTGCATGAGAGATACTAGTGGCCTGGATGGAGGCGGAATTAACAGGAGGTAGCGTTTGTTTGAATGGGAAAAGAAGTGAACCTTGATAACTCCCCCTTTAATCTTATTTCTGGGTTCGTGCAAATGAACTGGTGATACAGCTATTTCTTGCATCCGTGATCTTACGCAGGGATTGATTGCGGAAGGTGATGGTGCCAGGTCCCATCACAGAGATAGGGGGTCGACAGGAGAAATTTAGGGCTGTGCTGGGGGGACAAACCCATGGTAGTTTGATGTCCCTGGTCCCCCTGCCCCCAGTCAAGTATGTGAGTTGAATTCTAAAATCCCCCCCACGTTTTCTTGTGCTATGAGGGTCTTCCAGCTTGTCTTTAAAAGTATTGGTGGTTTGTACTTTCCTCATTTGGGATTTCTAGGGGGTCTACATAGATATCCCTATTACATAAACAATTTTTTTTTTCTGCCATTGAGGAGTTCTCTTGCCTGATTTCCTCATTTCCTCATTTTCTTGTATTGGTGCCTTTATTATCGTCTCTTAATTCCCTCTTTTTCCACATTAGTCTGGATTAAGTAACTGGTGTTATTCAACATTTACTTGGATTTCACATGAGAAGCAGTTCCTTGTTGTCATTGTCTGTAATGCCTGTTCCACCGGTTTTGTAAGGATTAAATGAAATAATAAATGTAAAGCCCCTTACATAATGCCTGACTTACAGATAAGTAAATTGAAGTAAATTCATCATTCTCTGTGTGCCTCTCTATTTATACGCATATATTTTTTTCTTCTTTAGTTGGAAGGACCATCCAAACAGTGCCTTCATAGTTGTTTTTATTGGCTATGGATTGATAAGCACATTTTCCCATTGTTCTGTGAATTCCCAATGTGTTTAAATCTTCTTGAGAGTTTTTGCTGAATGCATTAACCTCATGTCCAGTTGAACAGATTACCTCATGCATGATGAAAACCTTCATCACTCCAGGGAACTATAGGCAGTGTGTACTTTTCTGTTCAGGGTGCCATAACAAAATGTCATAGACTGGATAGCTTAAACAGCAGAAGCTTGTTTTTTTTCACAGTTCTGGAGATTGAGAAGTCCAAGATCAAAGTGCCAACCAATTGTGTTTCTGGTGATGACCCTCTTCCTGGCTTGTAGACAGCTGCCTTCTCACTCTGTCTTCACCTGGTAGAGAGAGCTCTGGTGTCTCTCCTCTTCCTGTAAGGGCTCCAGCTCTGTTGGTTGAAGGCTCCACCCTTATGACCTCATTTAACCTTAATCACTTCCTTAAAGGCCCTGTCTCTGATACAGTCACATGGGGGGTTAGGGCTTCAACATATGAATTTTGAGGGGACAAGATTCAGTCCCCCAAAATGTATTTTCATTATGTTAGTATGTTCATTAGTACACGTTATTACATGTTTAATGTCATGTTCTTTCTGAAAGATCTAATTTAATTAGATGATTATATTTTCTATAAGGTAAATGGAATTAAACCTGAAGGTGGCAATATTTAGTCGTATTTCTATTACTATAAGTGGATTTTGATGTTACCACCCAAAAGCCAAATTTTAGCAAGGTCCTTTTGCTGGAGTGGACTGATTCTATCTGGTATATTTGCCCTAGCTCTTTGTCTCAGGTAAATGAGCTTGGATTTCTTACCTTAATTCTCCTGCCTGTTGTTGGACATTTAGGTTGTTTTCAGATATTTTTCTGTTTCAGAGTACATCAGTGAATAAGAGTGCATCAGTGAATAATATCCTTGTACGTAAGAGCTCTTCACTTGTGAGAGTTCAGCTGCAGTTCCTAAAAGCGGGCTAACACGTTGACATTTCACAGGTCTTCTGCTGTGTTGACAACAGGTTGTACTGATTTACTCACCATATTCCACAGTCTGTTGCCAACACTTTTGCCAAGCTTGACTTTCATTAAAATTTTTAATCACTGTCAATTTTATATGTGAAATATGGTATTGAATTTATATTTAATTATGAATATGGTTATGTATTATTAGTCTTTTTTTTTTTTAAGTCGACTTTATTTTGTAGAGCAGCTTTAGGTTCCTAGCAAAATTGAGCATTGAGCAGAAAGTATAGAGTTCCCTTATTCTCCCTGCCCCCATTCCACAGCCTTGCCTATATCAACATCCCTCACCAGAGTGGTATATTTGTTAGACCCGATGAAGTTTCATTTACACATCATTATCTCCCAGAGTCCATACTTTATAATCAGGGTCACTCTTGGTATTGTGCATTCTATGAGTTTGGACAGATTCACATGATGTACATTTGTTCTGATGGAAATAACTTTGATTCTGTTTCTCATCATACTTTTCAGCACTAATTTTCAGTATCTTGCCTGAAACAATTATTACTTTAGTTTTACCAAATGGTGATTTTCTAACTAAAAAATTTTAATATAGTTAAATTTTTGTCTTCTCCTTCATAGCTTTTGTGGTTTTCTTTTCTACTTTTCTCTAAGGCTTTCCTCATTCAAACATGATTAAAAATTCTCACGATTACTTCTTTTTAAAAAATAAACAACTAACCATAATGTTTCATGAGCACTTTCTAACATCCTATGATTTTAAGATTGAAAGAAGGAAAAGATCATTGAAGACCATCCAGGTTAACAAATTGCTTAAACTTGAAAAAGCAAATTAAGGAAATCAAGGCATGTCATCAGTTCAAAGCACTGCTTCCCTTCTAGAGGAATAGCTCCTTCTGTTACCTCCAGTAATGTTCCTTTCTTAGGGTAGAAACAGATCTCCTAAGGTCTTAGTAGAAGGTGACATCAAGGGCTAAAAAATACTCTTTGATGAACTCATGTCACTTTGATGCTCAGACTGGGCAGAAGAGAAGATCTAAAGATCCAAGTGACTTGGAAATTGGAGATAAAAAAGCAAGCAGAAAACTGGGAGATGTTATTTCAGTTACTGCCAATATGAGATGTGATTCAGTTTGTTTATACAATACAGTGCTGTGCACTTATTAACTGAACTCTGCAAATACTTGTAGCTTGATAATGTGCTGCATATTTTATCATACTCTGAATATGTTTGAATAAAATTATGAGAATATTTGATTTACTTTTCAAACCATATTTGAACCTACAAGTGGTTTGCAAGTTAAATTATTACTCTATTTGCTGCATAAATAAAATTGGGTAGTATTAGGAAAGAATCCTAGGGACACTGCTTGAGACCAAGTGTCTGCATTCTGTTTTACACAATTTGTGACTATTGCGTACTTCGGCACTTGAAAAAATATGCCTCTGTGAAAAGAGGCCCTTCGGTGTTGCTAGGAAACACCATAACTGTTTTGCAGGATCTGGAGATTTCAATTGATTTCTAGTGCAACATAATGAAGAACAATCGAATGTTTTAACCATTTTTTGGAAAAGAAATTTCCAAATTTTTGGAAAAGCCATTTACAAATCTGTTTAAAATTTCTTAAGCAGTGTACACATAAGATCAATAAAGCAGAAATGGGCAATTGTCTTTCTTAAAAATCTCAGTTCACAAAAATAATTGCTGTTGACAGTTTGGCAAATATGTTTCCAGATCATTTTGATACACATATATGACTATTTTTTAAAGACAATCTTTTAAAATAAAAGTAATCTTTATGTATCAAACATTAAAGAATGAAAGATAATATCATGAAAACTAAGTTGCATTTTATCGATTACTTTGTGTAGTATAAGTACTGAGAGCATGAATTAGGAGGGTTTGAAATTTTATACATGTAGATGTCTAATTGAGGTCATTTAACTTTTTTATTTGATTTCTACAAAATGAAAACTCTAAAAGCACACAGTAATCAGGAAGTTTTAATTATAGCAATTTTTCAATTCTTATTTATATATTCATAGCTCTATTTTTTTGGGCTATTTCTTAATTCATTTTGAAATGGAATTTTCATTCTGTAGTGTGCTTAGATTATTTTTTATCTTGATATGTAAAGTATTAATAACCAGACAAATTAAATGCAGGCAACAAAGTGTAGTAGCTATAGAAAGGAACCCTTGAATTAGCAGGAATTTCTTCTGGCAGATTAATGCATTTTTTCAACATTTCTCAAATTGGCCAAATTTATAATTCAATCACAAGTTCTTTTCTATGTGCAGGGAACTACAGCAGGAGATAGGAGGGTTCCCACAATGTCTCCCAACCCTAATGGAGCTAATCACATAATGATAAATCAAGACATGCATTTTAAAAGGTCCTAAAAATACGAGGTACTGTGGGAAGAAGATAGGTTCCTCAGCATCTAGGAGATGTGAGAAAACCCTGGATGCTACTTAGCTTCACCATAAAATTTATAAAGAAAAAAAAATCCAAGGCAGCATATGGTAAGTGCCAAATTGGGTGATACAAATGGTAGAAAGTGAAGTACTGTGAACATTCATAGCAAGAAGGCAAGAAAAATCATTGTAGGGTAGAGAGGCAGAAGAATGCCTTAGTGAACGAAGGAGGAAAGGATGTGAATTTATTGGAAACAACAGAAAGTGTTATTCGGAAGAAACATTTGATTATACACAAATACCAAATCACATAAGTTTCAATAGAAATGTGGACTGAAATGGAGACCGTAGTAATTGGACTTTTGGGCTGAATCAGTGGGTTTGGGTGATGTCTTAGCAGTCTTTGCTGTGTAATAAACCAACCTAAACTTCAGAGGCTTAAAACAAAAATCATTCACGATCCTTTGGGTTGCCAGTTTAGGCTGGGCTGAGATGGGAAGTTCTAGGCTCACCAGTGAGGCTACTGGCAGCTGGTCCGGACCTGGTCTGATTGTCTAGGGCGCCTATATGTTGGGTAGTTGAAGCTGTCGGTCAGGTGTTGGTCAGACACCTCACTCGCCCTCTGTGTGGTTTGTTCACACGGTGGCAGGCATCCAAGGAGACAAGAGTGGGTGCAGCCAGGGCTCATGAGGTTTAGCCTTGGAACTCACCAGCTCACCCCTACCATGTTTTATTGGTCGAAACAAGGCCAGCCTCAGAGTTAAGAGAGGTGCAGAGAATTTATCCATTTTAAATCTGTTAGAGGAGTGCACTTAAATGTGATTAAAAACTTAGGATGATGTCTGAATGTAAATGGTCTTTAGTGTAATCTGGCTTTTCTTTAGTTCTCAATCTGTTGGTTTCGGCTTTATTAGCAGTTTATTACAACTGATAGTCTGTGTGTATTAAACTTATTTGGGGGCTAATGGAAAGAATATGCTATGGCTAATAACATAACTACATTTAAACAACATCAAAATAGTCATTGTGGAGAAGTATGACTTTGGATTGATTTACTCTTAATTTTGTTCTAATGTGCTTATTTTTATGGTGGGAGCAGAAGGAAGGGAGAGGAAGAGAGAAGCAGGTCCCACGTAGCGTACCACAATCTCAGTGCTTTGGGCCTCTTCCAGGCCATTATCCAGCCCCAAACGTCAGTGTCAGGGGGTACAGGTCCAGATGGTAGAGCTACTTCTTAAACAGAAAATGATGAAACTTACAGATATGTGTGCGTTAGATGTTTGAGTTAATATTTAAGAAAATATTGGGTTATCACAAATGAACCATAGATGTGACAAAGTAGTGCTGTGCAGACTTTTTATTGTGTGAATCATTTAAAAAAATTAGGTTTTTTGTTTGTTTCTTGGTTTTTTTTTGAGACAGAGTTGCCTAGGCTAGAGTGCCATGGTGTCAGCCTAGCTCACAGCAACCTCAGGCTCCTGGGCTCAAGTGATCCTCTTGCTTCAGCCTCCTGAGTAGCTGGGACTACAGGCCTGTGCCACTGCTCC
Organism: Avahi laniger; assembly: GCA_963575035.1. Lineage (NCBI taxonomy): Eukaryota > Metazoa > Chordata > Mammalia > Primates > Indriidae > Avahi > Avahi laniger. The sequence continues at coordinate 18,230 of CAUYSK010127024.1, forward strand.
CAGCTAATTTTTTCTATTTTTACTAGAGATGGGGTCTTCCTCTTGCTCAGGCTGGTTTCTAACTCCTGAGTTCAAGCAATCATCCTGCCTCAGCCTCCCTCAGCCTCCCAGAGTGCTAGTCTGTCTGTCTGTCTGTCTATCTGTCTATTTATTTTGAGACAGAGTCTTGCTTTGTCGCCTGAGCTAGAGTGCAGTGGCATCATCGTAGCTCACTGCAACCTCAAATGCCTGGGCTCAAGCAATCCTCCTGCCTCAGTCTCCCAAGTAGCTGGAACTGGTAGGCACACTCCACTACGCCCAGCTAATTTTTCTATTTTTTGTAGAGACAAGGTATTGTTCTTGTTCAGACTGGTCTCAAACTCCTGGCCTCAAGCAGTCCTCCTGCCTTGGCCTTCCAGCGCTATAGGATTACAGGCATGGGCTGCTACACCAGGCCCAATGTCTTTTTTATTTTATTTTATTTTATTTATTTATTTTTTTGAGACAGAGTCTCACTCTGTTGCCCAGGCTAGAGTGAGTGCCGTGGCGTCAGCCTAGCTCACAGCAACCTCAAACTCCTGGGCTCAAGCGATTCTACTGCCTCAGCCTCCCGAGTAGCTGGGACTACAGGCATGCGTCACCATGCCCGGCTGATTTTTTCTATATATATATTTTTAGTTGTCCAGATAATTTCTTTCTGTTTTTAGTAGAGACGAAGTCTTGCTCTTGCTCAGGCTGG
>CAUYSK010127027.1:0-15151 GCA_963575035.1 Avahi laniger
AAGCAGCAGTCCCAAATTATTCACACTCCTGAGAACTCACTCATATTCACACATGTAAGACTTGAAGGGCTCTGTGGAAAGTAAAACCTAGGCCAGATGTGAAAATGTCCTGAATGTGTTCCTATGCCTACACACAGATCATGCATCCAATAAAGGACTGATAACTAGAATCTATATAGAACTCAAGAAAATCAGCAAGAAAAAAATCCCAGTTTTCTAGCTACTGAGTTTAGGAGGAGAGATTGCAGCTCAATAACATCCACTACCCCATGCCCATTATTCTCTGCCTCAGCACCTTGTCTTCCTATCTTTTTGAACATTATGATTTCATTTTTCTTTATCCTTTTATCATCTATCTCCCCCACTAGGCTATAAGCTTCCATGAGGCAGTACCTGTGTTTCTCTCACCACTAAACCACACAATATAGGGTTTACCCAGTGAATTTTGGGAAGAAGGAAGAAAAGAAGGAAAAGGTTAAAATCTGAAGGCCATGCTTCCTGGAATGGAAATTTATCCTAGTGCCAAGGTTCCAGACAGGAATAAGTCTTGAATAAAGCAGGAGTGGGAAGGGCAGGAACAAACCCAAAGCAATGTCTGCTTCTTGCGAAAAGTGAGAAACAGGCAGTTTTGGGGGAAGAAAACATCCCCTGAGCATTCCTCATTTCCTATTTAATATTTTTTTCTCAGTTTTGGCTTATTATTATAACAGGATTCCAATAGTATTATTTTCAAAGTAAATATAGGCTCCTCACATTACATTATGGTCTACATAGACCTGCTGGTCAGTCTGCCCTTTATAACATTTCTGTGGGAAAATGAGTTAGAGTCCAAATAACTGTCACACAGATATTTAGAACTCAGTCACATCATACATTATAACTGCTTCTCGTTATTGTCTCTTACCTCCTTTTTCTCTCTTCTTCCCTCTCTCTCTCACCTTTTATATTCTCTGTCTCTCACATAGTTACTTTATATTGTCTCTGAAACAATACCTTAAACAAATAATCACACCCAGCCTCATATCCAGGTACTAAGTCCTATAATTCTTCCCTTATAATAATAATTATGGCTCAGATATGTTGAGTTCACACTATCCCTACTGAACTCACTCATGTCTATTAGCACCCTAGTTGAGGACTCCTAATGCACCTGTTCTGCCAAAATAACGTGCTAATTAGCATCCTGATTGCAGGCCCTTCTCTTTTCCATCCATTCCGCACACACCAGTAGCTCATAAATTGCCTCTAAAGTGTTTCTTTTATGTTATTTTTTTCTTGCAAAACTTCAACAGCAAGTGAATAAAGTTTATTTTCCAAACTTGCAGTCAAGGACCTCTACGTTGTGTACCTAACCACCTTCCTGACTTGACTTCCTACCACCCAATAGGGACCCTTCACTGTGGCTTTGGGACCTCAGTACAATTATTTACTGGGTACACCTTTACCCATCTCACCTATATGTCTTTACTAAGATTAGTTCTGTTTTATCTTCCTTTCATTTCCAATCATCTTTTCATGAACAAATCTAGCCCCAAATTTTTGGTAAAAACTTCCCAACCACCCCAAGATGCAGGATTACCACATGTATTTATACAATGTTTTTAATTCTTTTTTAAATTTCCTATACAAGTCTCACAACGCTATAAAGCAGGCATTATAAACATCTATACTATACAGATAAGGATAAAGGTATTCAGAGGTGTGATGTGACTTATCCAAGCTTGCACAGCTGGAATATAGCAGAGATCATATTCAAATTCTGCCTTCTGATTCTGTATCAGATTCATATTTGGCACATACTGCAGTGTTATGTTGATCATCAGGTAATCATTTGTGTCATTTTTTTCAGTCTTCCAAATTAGATTATAAGCTCCTTGGAGGCAATAGTTTTATGCATAACTTTCCCCGGGCATCATAATACACAAGAAGAAAATTCAATGAAAATTTGATAAATTTTATGAGTAGTTCAATCCCTCTACCTTACTTAAAAAGCCTCAATGATACCTCTTCCTCTCTTATGTCTAATATGTAGATTCTGGACTCTCAACTGAGAGTTTGTGATAAATAGCAATATATCTTAGCTATTATTTCATTTCTTGACCTAGCTCCTTTCAAAGCAAATTGCAAATTCCCTAAGGATATGTATCTTTGATTAATAAAATGAGACCTGCTGGTATTTAAATGTTGGCCATGAGTTGGAGGAATAAAAGGTGAGGGCTAATTATATTTTTAAAACTCATCTGAAGTGAAGAATCATCTGGGACACTTGCTAGAAATACAGATATCTTGGATTCTGATTCAGTACTTTCTTAACCATGTTTCTCTACTCCTGATTTTTATTGAACACATGATCCCAGACTGCATACTACAAACAATGTGGCAAAGTGACTTTGACTAAAGGCTCAGCAACAGACCACGATGTTTGTGTTATCCACTCATTTGTTTGGGCATGAGTGCTTGTGGTTGTGATTCATACCACTTGCAAAATTCTTCCTGGTTTCTAAAAGAGGATTCAATATTTCAATATTTTATGGTGTTCTACAGAGCTTCTACAAAATTTAAGATCTTGAAGTCACTGAACGAAAATAGAGTATCTTAGAGGAGAATTATTCAAATAGTCAAAGGATACCATGACAGGAAAAGAACTTCATCCTTTAGAAATGAATTAAGAAGGTACTTACAGGTTCTCCTCGAGGTCCATCCTGCCCCGGAGCACCAGGTGATCCTGCTTCTCCCTTTTAATGATTTGATAAGAGGAAATAGAAAGTTCCATTTTTAGGTCTACTAACTAGAGTAACAGTATATGGCATTATATATTAAAACACATTTAATACAAACAGAAAAATAAAAATTCCTTTTGGATTATTGATATTTACTTTCCTTAACATCAAATAACTTTTCCAGAAATTCACAAAATGACTGTATAAACATTAAAATTTATATCTAATGGCAGATAATTAAGTTATAAAATAACTATGTCACACTATAGTCATTCTTATGAGGATAGAATAGTCTTCTCTCCAAAATAAATGTGATCAGCATTTTATATCAATTCTTTTTATATTTATTTTGATTTTCATTTTTACTTTAAAATTTATCCTCCTGTTGAAACTAATTTGACCTTGCCTTCCAAGAGTTGCATTTTAAAATCAAAATAAAACTTTCATTAGGAATGTAATTATTTCTAGGTTATTACGTGAAATTATCTGACACTTTAGTATATACCTATTTAAAATAACCATCTTATATGTATATTTTTTGGTAGCTGTTAAAATTATAATAGTTTTCAGTTATATACATTTAAATTACTATTCTCAAATTATTTAACTATCTTATTTTACATCCACCGTTTGGTATGCTAAAATATTTTTCCAGTGAATCAAGTGCCAAGGTAAACAAAAGTGTCTGACACCCTGCCTTACTAAAACAAAAATTATCTGAATATAATCTTAAAATGTATAATATCTGTGCATTAATGCAGCTGTTAAATTACCTGAACAAAATAAAGGATGACAGGGGAAGAGCCTCTTGAAACAAACACACACACACACACACACACACACACACACAGTCACCCTCAAACATTTAAGATTCTTTTGAAACCTAACAGGCATTAAGAGCCACGAGTTTGTTTCTGTCCCAAAGTGCTGCATCATAACAAGCAAGTTCTCTGCAAGCAATTAGGCCACACTTGTTTCATACTAGAAGAACATTTTATCCTAAATGGGATAAAGAGAGAAAGTAAAACAAAAGCATTTTTCTTGTAAATGTCTCAAATATAAGAGATGAAATAAGTTGAAGGGGGTAAGAGTCCCAGAATATAAACACGGAAGCATATTTCAACACTGTTAACTATAGATAACAGTGTTATTATCTATAGTCTAATGAATTTCCAAAAATTGTAGAAAATGAAGCATAGAAAATCCTATATAACTTGAAAATATAATCAGCACTTAAAAAATTCACCCATATCATTTTGTATAAACGATTCTCCCACTTACACGAATTCCTGCATTTCATTAACACACTGAAATACCAGCTAAAGCCAAATATTTCATCTGTTCCAGTTTTATTTACAAACACCAGATGACAGTTGAGGATAGAAGGAGCAAATAAAGCTTTCTTGTAAATTAACCAAAGGAGAGCGAGGGAAGGTTCTGCTAAGCCAATGGTTCTATACAGAAAAGCTTATGAACGTGTCAGAGGAAACAAAAATGTATGTTGGGTCCACTTATTTTGAAAGCTGCAGTTTGAAAAACCTGAAAAATTCAAGACAAGGGATAAATTAGGTCCTAAATACAACAAGAAAATAATTCAATATCTTTATCTGAACTCAATGTTTCTATCAATAGTCAGGAGGGATCTTACACATCTGTGGTTCTCAAATACGGTCCTTAGACCAGGTAGATCAGCTTCTTTCCTTCACATGGAGACTTCTACAAAATGTAAAATTTCAGGCTCTAATTCAGCCCACTGTATCAGAAGTTTAGGGATGGGGCCCAGCAATCTCTGTTCTAACAGGTCTCCAACTGATTCTGATGCAGCCACGTGAGATCATGGCACCGCTGGGACCACTTAACTTTGATACCTTGAGGTATTGTTATACGTGACTTATTAAGCAAATCTGCAGTTTAAGTTTTCTGTATATAAAAAGAAAAAGGGGAGAACAGTTGTCAAATGGTAAAAACAACTAATTTGGAATTGCATGACTACTTTGGTCTGCAAAAAATCTCTCCTTTTACTTCTCTGTCCATCGATCTAATCTTATTCTAATTAGCAGGTTTTATTTTAAAGTAGCCATCAGCAAGGTTTATCAATAATGAAGTTTCACAATTATTTGAGGATTTAATTTATTCTTATTCTTCCTACTTTTTGTTAAGACAGCTAATCAGAATAATATGTAATTTAATGAACAAAGTATCGCCCATTCTTTATCAACTACAGCAGTGATTCTCAAAATCTAGCTTCATCAGAATCACCTGGAAGGTTTGTTAAACTGCAGATATGGACCCCATCTCAGAGTTCCCGATTCAGTAGGTTTGGGGTAAAGCCCCCAAATTTGCATTTCTAATAAGCTTCTAGGAGGTGCTGATAGTGCTAGTCTTCGAATCACACTTTGAGAACTACTCCTGTAGCTGAGATCTCAAGATGAAAACTTACAGACCCTTTCTGCTCTTACGAATTCCTCTCTTCTATAAACTACAACAGCACTGCACAGCTTTACACTTAGTAATAAATTTCGTGATGGCCAGGTTGTTCAGCAGGTGACTTGCTTATATAAGTGCTGTTTTCCTGACTTGTACATTCTTTACAGGCAGGAAACATAACTTACATGAGTTTTTTTTATCACCTACAAAATTTACAATAGTGCCAAACATAAACTATATGTACACCTCTTTACAACCATTGGAACATATCAAGGAAAGAGGAATGGACTATTCTTAAATGCTTAGTTTCAAGTGGATAAAAGAAATAGTAAAAAACATTTGTGAATAAGGCTCTATCATTGCTTCTGGAGGACTACGCAGGTTAGTTATTACAAGAGGATGGCCTGTAATACTTACCTAGGAATATGCTCTTCTTTCTTTTAATAATGGATTTTAATAATGTTTTATCAGGAAATGAAAGGATAATTTCCGCTTGACCATTTTCCCTAAAATAATCTAATGCAATATACAACTAGCCTGTAAAATTCAATATTGTAACTAAAACTTAACCTGGCCATTTGATTGTTTTCATGACCTGGAGAACCTCGTACAAGTCAGTTTGTTTGACTTTTGGAAAAAGCATACAACATGGCTCCACTTTAGATTTAGCATTTTGCTATGCATTAACTTTCTTCTTGATGTAAAACAATTGAAAAAATGTCATGCCCAACATTATTCCTCAATCCAATTTCTACAGCTAATGTCAAAGATGATTTGTTCCACAACAAACCAGTTATTCAAAAAAAGAAAATTTAACCAAAAACAGACATATGAAACTTGCATTGCATGTGTATTTCCTTTCATGCTGTGGCCTTTGGTACTTATCCACAAAAAATAAAAAGATGGAAGTAATTTACTTTGCAATCATAGCAATCTATAAAATCAGGTGGAAGGTATGATTTACTGATCATGAAAATGTAATTTAATTTTAAGGAAGACCCTGATTTGTTATTAAGGAAACACTTTATGTTGACTTCAATCTTACTGCATAGTTTATTCTTAGCAGTTAAACAAATCTCTAGCATGTCAGAGGATGTATTAAAGATGTAAGGCTGGGAAATCTTCCTCTGGCTGACAAAATAAACAGACAAGACCTCTGCAAGGCATCACGCACAGAAGGGAGCACACAAACGAGGCCTGGAAGTCTTGCTCTGCCCCGGAACTAACTGTACACATTTGTACAAATCCTTTAATTTCTCTTAACCTGATGCTATGCATAAAATGCCATTAATACTCCCGACTTCGGGCAGGTGCAGTGGCTCACACTTACAATCCCAGCACTTTGCGAGACTAAGGTATCAGGATTGCTTGAGGCCAGGAGCTCAAGGCTGCAGTGAGCTACGATTGAGCCACTGAATTCTAGCCTGAGCAACAGAGACAAACACCGACTCTTAAAAAAATATCCCCAACATCATAGTTTGTTTTTTGTTTGTTTGTTTAGTGTGTTCATTTTTTAGGAAAATAAGTGCCTTACATAACTTTAGGCACAGAAGGGGAGATCCACTGCCATCAAACAGTCAGGATTTGAACAATCCTTTATTCATGATGTGTTTTAGGCTGTATTATTTTCAAGTCACATGTTATTTTTATATTTGAACTGCTATGGTTTGTCATTATAATTTTGGCAAAACGAATATTTTTTAAAGTATGGTCAATCCTTACTTTAATCTAGTTAAAATATCATTAAAAACAGTAGGATTGACAGTTTTACCATTATTTGGGTTTAACATGACTTTTCAACAAGTTGGTGAAAAGAATTTTCATTGATTATTTAATTATGGCTATCTGATGTTGGACAAGTTATTTAATCTATTTCTTCGTTTCCTCATCTGTAAAAGGGTAACTTTTTTTCCACTTTCTAACTCATAATGATTTATGAGATTAATGAAAAAATGCATGTGAAGTGCTACAAAAAGAGCCAACCATGTGGTAAATATCCAATGAATTACATGTTTAGTCATAATCCACCCTCTTCTATCATCACTTCTCTTCATATCCAGCTTAAATACCACACTTCATTATTTCAACCACTCTCTAACTAAAATTCTTACTGCTTTGCCTCACTGTACATCCACTATAGAGGTTCATACAAATTCCAGTGTTGAGTAAACCAAACTGAAAGCCACCTCAGATCTATGCTTGGATTCTAAGTATATGGCTATGGGGAAAAAATACCATTATAATCACACAGATTGTAACTTCCAGCTTGAACTGGACTTCAATGCTGCTTCTATATGTTCTTCATCTCTTCTCTGCCACATTTTTCACATATACAGAAAGTTTCTGTTATGTAAGTTTTCTAATCAACATAAACTATTTTTCCTCCCTCTTCAACAGGTGACAACTCCCACATTCTTAGGAAAAAACAGAAGACAAATATCCTACCACTAAACCAACACATTTACCTGTATTTGTACCCATCATTCCCTTTTTTTATTACAGCAAACAGGTGTCCCTCATCCAACCTTAAATAATCCCTTCTAACTCTCTTCTGTATCCCATTCCTTCTCCCTTCAAATGAGATGGACCTCCTTATCTGGATCTAACTGCTTCCTCGACATCTTCCTTTGGACGTGCCACAGGAATCTAAAATGGACACATTATGTTTCTTCTTCCTCCACCTCCCCAGCAGAAAACAAACAAAATTCCCAGCAGAAAACGTACAAAATCTCATTGATTAAAGAAACTGCTAACTTCACTATACATAAAAGTGGAGAGGCTTTCAAACTAAAAAGCCTACTAAGCCGCCCAAATTTTATATCCCTGACTATTATTGCAAGTCTAAATATATATAAGAGATTTCAAACTGGAAAAGAATTGGCAGAGATATCCAAACAAGATAACAAAAGAAAAAAACAAAAAATGAGAATCAAAACGTTTCTGTAGATTTTCCTCACACAAAAATAAACATGAAGCAGAACAAAACTGCAACAAAATACTGTAACGTGGATTAACAAACATTATACAAGCATATAATTTATTTTTAAAAATCCAGAAATCAAAAAATCAGACTCAAAATGAAAAAAAAGGCAATATGAAATAAGAATTAAATTAACTTAGAAAAGAAATAAAAAAGAAAGTCACCTTAGATATGATGATTATGATGGTTAAATCACTCAAAATCAAGTGAAAATATATTTAACTTAAAATTTAAAAAGGTACTGAAGAGCAAACTAAACATAGCCAATAAAAATGAAATTTTACAATGCATTAAAAGGATCAGAAAACGACAGAGGTAGAAGACAAAGAAATCTCAACACATCTATAATTGGAATCTTTGAGCTATAAGTCAAAACAATGTAACAGAATTTCTGTTTAAAACTGTAAGCTAAAAGAATACTCCACAATTAAAAGAATGCATGAATCTGCCTTTCAAAAGTTTTTTGGGATAACTGGAATTCTTAATTTGAAACTTACATATGCTATTAGACTTTAAGTGTAAAGTTTTTTTTGGCCTTTGTCTTCCATACAAAACTAAAGAGTCATTTACAAAGGAAAGAATTAAGTTGACATCAACAACATATATGATAGCAGAGGAGCAATATGTCCAAGAAATTCAAGATAAGGAGTGAAAAACAATGAGACAAAGATTTTATAGTTAGCCAAGCTGTCTTTCAAGTAACAAAAGTATAGAAAAACACATTACAAAATAAGAATTCAGGAAGTACTACATTCACAACCCCTTCATAAGAAATATACTAGAGGAGAATCTTCATTAAACCCAAATGATGACTATGGAATATTGGTAAAGGAACTGGGGACAAACATCGAGTATATTTAATTACAGATCTGAAACAAAGATGGGGAAAGAGTAGAAAAATAGTTTATAAATATTATATGATTTGACAAAGTAGAAGTAATATGATTAAACAAATAAGAAGAAAAGGATAAGGAAAATGGGAAAACAGAATAAATTCATAAATACTAGGGTATAAGTTAACACAACAAAGAGTTGATACTCAAGTAGCAAAGGGAGACTACAGGAATTCTGAAATATATATTTTTAAAGATTAGTAAAGGTATTATTATAAAGACCACTAAAATAAAAATATAAATCTTCTTAAATCCCAAAGAAATTAAAAGCAAAGGCAATGAACCATGCTGAGTAACATAGTAAATATAGCATAATATACATAGTAAGTATTAACAAAATTATAACATAAGTATTATGACAGTGATAAGACCAAACCTATCAATGAGTAAAAATGACAATATATTAAAGGAAAAAAATTCCAATTGCTTTAAAAAGCAAAGAAAAGAGACAGAACTAAAACAAAGTGTTTCAAAAAGCTAAAGCTAAACGATAGAAGGATGGGCAAAGGTAGTAAAGCAAATTAAAATAATCAGAAAGGAAAGGTATGTCCTGATACAAGACAAGGTAGAATTCAAACTAAAAATTATTAAAGGAGATAAAAAATGACATTTTATAATGCTAAAGCCACAATTCAAAATGAAGATGTAATAGTCATGAAAATCTACGCAACAAATAACACAGAAACCACATTCATGAGACAGAAAATGTAATAAGAAATAGACAAAAATGCACTAATAATAGGATGATAATATGCTACTCTCTGTTCAAGACAGGCCAAACAAAAAATTAAGTATAGAGAATATCTAAATAAGATATTCAATAAAGTAGATCTTATGAATGTATACTGAGTTTTACATTCTGAAAATATAGATTTACCTTCTCATATGCACAGGAAACATTCCTGAAAATCAAACATATAATAAGTCAAAGAAGAAAATTCAATACCACACAGCTCCACCTCTGCACTCCCCGCACTGCCAGAACCACCCCGCAACAGGCACAGCTCCATCTCTGTGGTTCCCAGGCTGTGATCTGACTCCATGGTTCCACCTATGTAGTCCTTGCCCTGCCTCCAGTCCAGAGCTCCAGCTCTGAGGCTCTTACTGTGCCCAGGCCCAGATTTCCATCCCTGAGGCTTCACTGCAGCAACTGCAACCATGGCTCCACCCTTCTGAGGCTCCAGGAACCTGAGGCTTTGCCCCTGTGGCTCCAGTGTTCCTGCTGGGCCTATGACTCTGCCCCTGAGATTCAAGTGCTGTGCCTGGACCACAAGACTCCAGCCCAAGTCTCCACAACCACCACAAGGCCTGCAGAAGCACCCTGAGGTCCAGTGCTCTGCTAGGGACCCTCCAGCCTCAAGCTGCCATTGCCCCTGGACCTGGTTCAAACAAATGCCCACAGCCTGGACACCCACAACCACTGCCTAGATAGCCTCACACAGCTGCCACTGTCACCACTGCAGGGAGACTCCCCAGCAGAGCAATCTCCCATAACACCAGCCTCCATGAAGAAAGTCTCACCCAGCTCCCAACTTGAACTTCCAACAATGAACTAGGGAACAACCCACCACTCCACACAAAGATCATCCAGCACAGGCTTGAACTGTGACAATCACAGGAGAACGGGGCAAAACAGAACAGAACAGCTGCATTACAGGCTCTCAGAACACCTGACCCTTTCCTACTGGATCAACACGCAAGAGTAGGACACAAAAGCACCACCTAAAGACCTCCCATTCTTCTCACTAAGTAGGAGAGTTTCCAGCAAAGGAAAACAGGAGCCCTGCAAACCTATCAGCCTTGAGCTGCAAGAACAGGATTCGCATGAGGAGAAACCAGTAAAAGATCTCTGGCAACAAGGAAAAACAAAACAGTTCAACACTCCCAAGGGATCAGAATGGAGGTACAGTGGTGGACACTGACTAAAAGGAAATTGTCAAAATGTCAGAAATGGAATTCAGACTATGAATGGCAAATAAGATAAATGGAATTGAAGAAAAAGTTGAAAATCAACAAAAAGAAGCCAAAAAATTTCAGATTATCAATGAAAAAAATGAAAAAGTCACTAAAGACCTAGATAACATAGGAAAGGATATAACAGAACTTAAAAAAATGGAAGAATCATTTAGGGAATTTCAAAATACCACAGAAAGCTTCAACATCAAGCTAAACCAAGCAGAGGAAAGAATCTCAGAGCTTGAAGACAAGGCTCTCCAGCTAACTCAGTCATTCAAAGAGGCAGAAAAAAGAATAAAGAAGACTGAACAATTACTCAGAGAAATATGGGACTATGTGGACCAAACTAGTGTATCAATTATAGGTATCCCTGAGGGAAAAGAAGAAAAATGAAAAAGCATGGAAAATCTATTCAAGGGAATTACTGAGAAAAATTTCCCTGGTACCACCAGATTCAGACACCCATATATAAGATGGTCATCAAACACTGGGAAGAGTCATAGCAAATAGGACACCTCCAAGACACATAGTTATCAACACGGACAAAGTCAAAATAAAGGAAAAATTCTATAAGCAGCAAGACAAAAACAACTAACCTACAAAGGAAAACCCATCAGGCTAACAACAAACTTTTCAGCAGAGACCTTATAAGCCAGAAGGGATTTGGGCCCATCTTCTGTCTTCTTAAACAGAACGACTGCCATCCAAGAATCTTGTATTCAACAAAATGAAATTTCATAAATGACAGAGAAATAAAGACTTTTCCAGACAAGCAAATGCTAAAGGAATTTTTCATGACCAGACCTGCTCTACAGGAGATACTCAGAACTGCATTATACATGGATCAGCACAATAGATATATACCATGTAAAATCACTCAAAAGTTAAGCTCACAGCTCCTATAAAACAGTAGCATAAAAGGAAAAACAAGGCAATAAAGTACTTCCTAACATGATGAAAAGAAAACCATTCCACATATCAATACTAACACTCAATATAAATGATCTGAATGTGTCACTCAAAAGGCACAGGCTGAGTGAATGGATTAAAAAGCACAAGTAAACACTGTCTCCAAGAAACACATCTAAACCACAAGGACTTACACAGACTCAAAGCGAAGGAATGAGAAAAAAATATTCTATGCAAATAGAAATCAAAAGAGAGCAAGTGTAGCCATTCTCAGATCAGACAAAATAGACTTTCAATCAACAATGGTAAAGAAAAACAAGGTCATTATATAATGGTAAAGGGAGCAATTGAACAAGAAGACATAACAATCCTAAATATATATGCACCTAACATAGGAGTCTCCAGATTCATAAAGCAAAATCTACTAGATATAAGCAAAAAGATAAAGTGTAGCATAATAATTGCCGGGTACTTCAACACTCCACTGACAGGGCTGGACAGATCATCAAAGCAGAAAATCAATAAAGAAACACTGGGCTCTAGAACAAATGGACCTACAGATATTTATAGAGCATTGTACTAAACTACTGAATATACATTCTTTTCATCAGCATATGGGACATTCTTATATATTAGGCCACAAAACATGTCTCAACAAATTCAAAAAAACTTAAATCATACCATGTATCTTCTTAGAACTCAGTGGAATAAAACTAGAAATTAACTCCAAGAGAAACCCTCAAATATACTCAAAGTCATGGAAATTAAACAACCTGATGCTAAACAATCGTTGCGTCAATGATGAAATTAAGATGGAAATCAAAAGATTCCTACAACTGAATGACAAAGGGGCACAAGCTATCAAAACCTATGAGATTCAGCAAAAGTAATCCTAAGAGGAAAATTCACAGCCTAAAATGCCTACATTAAAAAGACAGAAGGATCACAAATTAAGAACTTAATATCACATCTGAAGGAACTAGAAAAGGAAGAGAAACCAAACCCATAGCCAGCAGAAGAAAAGAAATAAACCTCAGAGCAGAACTAAATGAAATAGAAAAAAATACAAAGGATCAATGGAACAAAAAATTTATTTTTTGAAAAGATAAACAAAATCAACAGACCTCTTGCTAGATTAACCAGAAATAGAAGAGAAAGGACCCAACCAGGCTCAATCAGAAAAAAAAAGGAGATGTTACAACTGATACCACAGAAATACCAAATATCATCCATGAATACTATGAAAATCCCTATGCACATAAACTAGAAAATATACAGGAAATGGAAAAATTCCTGGGAACATACAACCTCCCAAGATTCAATCAGGAATAAACAGAAATCCTGAACAGACCAATAATGAGCAGCAAAATTGAAGCAGTAATAAAACTAAAATCCCCTCAGAGCCCCAAAAAGCTCCAGACCAGATGAATTCAAAGCCAAATTCTACAAGACCTACAAAAAAGAACTGGTACTAATTCTGCAGAAATTACTCCATAACACCAAGAGGGAGGGAATCCTCCCTAACTCATTCTACGAAGCTAGTATCACCTTCATACCAAGTGAGAAAAGGATACAACAAAAAAGAAAACTACAGACCAATATCCCTTATGACTATAGATGCAAAAATCCTCAATAAAATACTAGTAAACCAAATTAAACAGCACACCAAAAAAAAACCACCAAAACCAAGTGGGCTTCATCCCAGGTATGCAAGGATGGTTCAACATACATAAACCAATAAATGTTACTCACCACATAAACAGAAGCATAAACAAAGGACATATGATTACCTCAATGGATGCAGAAAAAGCATTTGACAAAATCCAGCATACTTTCATGATAAAAACTCTCAAAAACTAGGCATAGAAGGAACAAACTTCAAAATTATGAAAGCCATATATGACAAAGCCACAGCCAACATCATACTGAATGGGTAAAAGTTGAAAGCATTCTTCGAAGAACTGGAACAAAACAAGGGCGAGCACTGTTATCAATTCTATTCAACATAGTACTGGAAGTCCTAGCCAGAGCAATCTGGCAAGAGAAAAAAATAATGAGTATCCACACTGGGAAAGAGGAGGTTAAACTATCCCTATTTACTGATGAAATTATATTTAGAAAACCCCCAAACCCCACCAAGAGACTCCTGGAATTGATAAATAAATTCAGCAATATCTGAAATTATAAATTAGTGTACACAAATCAGTAGCATTCCTATACACCAATAACAGTCAAGCTGAGAGGCAAATCAAAGACTCAATATCATTTGCAATAGCTACAAGGAAAATAAAATACTTAGGAATATACTTAACCAATGAGGTAAAAGATCTCTGCAAGGATAACTATGAAACAATGAGAAAAAAAATCACAAGTGACAAAAACAAATGGAAAAACATCTCATGCTCATGGATTTGTAGAATCAACATAGTTAAAATGTCCATACTGCCCAAAATGATTTAGAGATTCAATACAATTCCCATCAAAATACCAATGTCATATTTCAAAGACCTAGAAAAATAATTCAGTGATTCATTTGGAACCAAAAAAGAGCCTGAATAGCCAAAGCAATCTTAAGCAAAAAGAAAAAATCTGGAGGCATCACATTACCAGACTTCATGTTACACTACAAGGCTATAGTAACCAAAATAGCATGTTACTGATACAAAAGTAGAGAAATAGATCAATGGAACAGAATAGAGAACCCAGATATAAAACCATCTACCTACAACCAATTGATCTTTGACAAAGCAGACAAAAGCATACACTGGGGAAAGGAAGCCCTACTCAATAAATTTTTCTGGGAAAACTGTAGAGCCACATGCAGAAGAATGAAACAAGACCCCTATCTCTCACCATATACAAAATTAATTCAAGGTGAATAAAAGACTTAAATGTAAAGCATGAAACCATAAAAATTCTAGAAAAAAAATCTAGGCAAAACCCCTCTAGACATCGGCCTAGGCAAAGAATTTATATCTAAGATCCCCAAAGGCAATTACAGCAACATAAATAAATAAACAGATAGATGAGATTTGATTAAATTAAAAAACCTCCACACAGCAAAAGAAATAATCAACAGAGTGAATGAACAGACAACGTACACTATAGGAGAAAATGTTTGCAAACTATATATCCAATAAAGGGCTAAAATCCTGAATCTACAAGGAACTCAAACAAATCATCAAGGAAAAAAACAATCCCATTAAAAAGTGGGCAAAACACATGAACAAAAGTTTCCAGAATAAGATAAATGGCCAAACAAACAT
>CAUYSK010127028.1:0-50844 GCA_963575035.1 Avahi laniger
GATTGTTTGAGCTCAGGAGTTTGAAACCAGCCTGAGCAAGAGCGAGACCCCATCTCTACTAAAATTAGAAAGAAATTAATTGGACAACTAAAAATATATAGAAAAAATTAGCCAGGCATGGTGGCGCATGCGTGTAGTCCCAGCTACTCGGGAGGCTGAGGCAGGAGGATTGCTTGAGCCCAGGAGTTTGAGGTTGCTGTGAGCTAGGCTGACACCATGGCACTCTAGCCCAGGCAACACAGTGATTTCTGTCTAAAAAAAAAAAAAAAAAAAGGAAGTCAAGGACTTCACCAAGAAGCAAAGTTTTGACTAAAAGAAGGTTCATAGAAAAGTTTTGCATTTGGAAATGAGCAAGACTAACGCCAACCAGCCCAATTAGAAGCCACGTCTCTGTCAGAGGCTAGTGAAATAAAGACAGGCATGTGGTGACACGGTGGGAAGATTATGGAGCGTTTGAATGTCAAATGTGAGAGCTGTAATAATGTGTCAAGAATCACAAAACTTTAACTGAAGAAGTGATGTGAAGAATAGCAGGCCTTGGTGTAGAATGTGGGGAGATAAAGGAGACATAGTATTGTCAAGATAAAATTATAGCAAATGTAAAGATCTAATTGACTTTTATTAGTGATTCATGAATTGAGGAGCATGTCATCCAAAGATTTAGAGAAGGCACTCCTGTGAGCTGTGCAGAGGAGCTTGGCTTTATAGGAAGAAAAGGGTTGAAGAAAGCAGGAACAGGGAACAAAAAGCCGATTGGGTATTTCAAAGTTACTTTCCTTACGGAATTGAAACAGAGGGTACTTCCTTATGCCGGCTCAGGTAAACTGGGCCCTTTCTGATTGGTTGCTGTGAATCTGCTGATTTTTTGGAAAACTGACCCTTTCAAAGTTTAGTTTGATACGTGTGACCTGGCACAAGTGACTCCACTCTGGTTTGGTCTGGTCTGTTGGGCCCAGTGCAAGAGCTCAGTCCAAATCAATGGCTTCTTACAAATTTTATTTAACAGTAGTCAAAGTTGAGTTTAAGATTTCTAGACTGAGAGCCTGGAGAACCAGTGGTCTCATGGAGAAAAGCAGAAAGGAGAAGTATTTCTAACTGGAAGAGTTTAGAACATGTTGTTTAATGGGAAATCCAAGTAGAAATATTTCATAATTAGATATAAAAGCAAAGGTATAGGTGATAAATATTAAGGACTGGAATGGAAAAATCACTGAATTGTAAACATGCATTGTAAATATACACGAACAATGCTTTATTTTATAGAAACCAGATGTAGTGAGGCTGATTTACCATGTGTCACATAATTAATTCATCGTCTAGCTGAGAGCAGAACCAGGTCTTCCATGTGTGATGTTCTTGCCTTTGCATTGTACTGCACGTACTGTCTCTCATGCTACTGATGTAGTTACAGCCTTGCTAGTGAATTAGCTTGCTGGAGGGATGAGGTACCTGCGGGGAGAAAAGACCAAGACAGAGCTTTGAAAAATGCCCACCGGTAGGAGTAGAAGCCAGAAGAGGAGGCAATCAGGAAGATGAGAAACAGGTGGAGAACATAGTGTCAGCAGCCAAGGGAATGGGAGCTTTCAGAAAGAAACCAGCGATCGGTTTTATGAAATACGATGGAGAAGAGATGAATGAGGACGGGTGGGTGGACTGAGACAAGAATTACTTTTTGGTAATCCTTCCAACTATAGTTTCTATAGTTGAAGGTGATGAGGGTGGAACTCGAGCTGCAGATGTTTCCTGAGCATCTGCCTTGTGTCAGGCACGGTTCTCTGGGGCTCCAGCAGTGAACAGGACAAATCCCTGCCCTCAGGGAGCTTGCCTTGGGAGGGGATCCATTAACGAACATGCAAGTGGCATTTGAATTTTCTCCACAGGATTTGTTAATCCAGAAAATCCTTTCCAGTCTTCTCTTCTACCATTTATGCAGCCTGACCAGACCCCTTACCTGGGCCTAATCCTGGCCCTGACTTCGTCAGAGGGGAGACAAGGAACAGGTGTATAGACTACACACTTGAGAAGTTTGTCATGAAACAAAGTGGGATTTGGATGGTTTCAAAGCTTAACCTTGGAGAACTGACAAACTATTAAGTATTTTCTGTGTGTGTTATAAAATCTAGGTAGCTTTTAAGACAGTAGAATAGCTACATCGTGAAAATGACCAGGATGTTTACACAGGCAGGTTTCCCCTAGGGTATAGAGGTAAGGTAGCAGGGGGTGGGGAAAGCTGGAGAAACCCTCCCAATATTCAAAATAAATAAAGAGTTTACTGTGAGTATGTACTGCTCTACTCGTGCGTGGAGAAGTTGTGATATAGGCATATCTTTTGTAGTAATCCAGAATTAATTTGCTCTCTGTTGTATTTTTGTGAGGCCCCCAACACCCACGTTGCTCTATCACTGAAATGAATGAGCGGTTCTTGGCCCTGAGGACAGACACTCTCTGTTGGAGAGGAAAATGGAAAAGCGGGGGATTCAGATGCCCTAGAGATTTTCTGAAGGCCCTAGAAAACCAGGAAGAACCATTTTGCGAGGCTGTGGTTTCCTCTGCTCTGACTTCTCCACCAGTTCCTTCCCATCTGTTTTCTCTCATCCTGTGATTTCTCAGTTTCTGGCCTACTGGTAGAACCTTACCTTGGCTTTCCGTATTACTGTTGTTTCATTCTTAAAAGTATATACATTGTCTTCTTTATGGTGGGGGGTGGAGGTGGGAGGTGCGCACTGCCACTTATGAAGGATTTTGTGATGGGGGTAGGCAATGCATGTATTCAGTTTGTCATACTGAACCTAACATGACGACTAAATTTACTTTTTTTTCAAGTTAGAAAGTGTAATTATTACACAGAAATGGGCATTCAGGTTACCACATTGGGACTGTTGTTTGTCAGTTCAAATGACTTAGCATGTCAACTACACAAGACTGAACCAAAAAGGATGACGAAATTTAAAACCCTGCAGTCAGAACCCATAGCCCACTTAGGAAACTGCTTTTATTAAAATAAAAAAAAACTTTTATTAAATAAGAACTGGCCATAGTTAACTTTTGAGAGTATAAATTTCATCAAACATCTGAAATCTTTTTTTTTTATTTCAGCATATTATGGGGGTACAGATGATTAGGTTACGTATGATGCCCTTGCCCTGCCTCCCCCCTCAAGTCCGAGCTTCAAGTGTGTCCATTCCCCGGGAGGTGCGTATCGCACTCACTGTTTGTGCATATGCCCGTCCCTTCCTGCCCCCTCCCCCTGCCCAACATCCAATAAATGTTATTCTTATATGTGCACTTAAATGTTGATCAACTAATACCAATTTGATGGTGAGTACATGTGCTGCTTGCTTTTCCATTCTTGGGATACTTCGTTCCAGCTCTATCCAGGAGTATACAAGAGGTGCTATATCACCATTGTTTCTTAAAGCCGAATAGTACTCCATGGTATACATAGACCACATTTTATTCATCCACTCATGTATTGATGGACACTTGGGTTGTTTCCACGTCTTTACAATTTTGTCTGTGTTTATTTTTAAGGTTTTTTTGTTTCTTATCTTTGTCTTTAGAATTTTGACTAATTCCTGATTTTAGAATGCTTTTAAATACATCTTCTCCATTAAGTGGAATTTTTAATGTACTTCTTGGAATTATAGCCTTTTCAAATTAAGCAGGTTCCCTTATATATCTAGTTTGCTTAAAGTTTTTGTCCTAAGTAAATGCTGAACCTAGACAATTGCTTTTCAGTGAGTCTGTTGAGATTATTACATAATTTTATCTTTGAGTCTATTAATGTGCTGAATATCATTAATAAATTTTCTGATATTGGCTCCAAAACTGGGCATGATCTATTATTTATGAATACATTTATTTTAGAGTTCTTGCATCTAGGTTTAGTGAAATATGCATATGATCGCTTTTGTATATTATCTTTATGTAGTTTTGGAAAATTGCACTAGCTTCATTAAATCAGCCAAATCAGCTTGGAATTGCTTATCTTTTACTATATTCTGGAACAATTTTTATTAGGTAGGAATTATCTGTCTGTTGAATGATTCATAACATCAATAATAACAGCATCGAATATTAATTTACATGTTTCTTCTAATTGATTTGTATTTTTATAGTATATATTAATTAGTTTCTTTCCACAATATATCATGGTAGGTACTACTATTATTCTCATTTTACAGATAAAAAAATTGAAATACAACAGGTTAAGTAATTTGTCTTTTGGGATTTTTAACTTGGGGTCTATGAACAAAGGGTTTCACTGCTATAATTAGAGTATACAAAAATTTGGGTGGGATAAAACTACATATTTATTTTCATTAACCTGAAACTGCATTTTAGCACTTTCCCCAATGATGAATATAATCAACAGACCACAGTAATATTAAAAGATATTCTGTTACTTCTTCAACAGTAGAATTTAGAGATACATTTCAAAATAACATTAATGCTCATTGTCTTTTCAAAATTATAATAGACATCAGAATCACTTATTCATCTTATTATTTACTGCATTAATAAGAAGAAAAATATGCATTTATTTGTATTAAGTATTTAATACTTAATCACTGTATTTTAATATAATTGTTCCCACAGTTCTGTGTAAACCAAGCACTGCTTCTATTTATTTCAAGCATATTAAAACACTATTTTTAGATGGGGTTGATACACTTCACTGCAAAAACATGTCGAAATTACCTACATTAAATCAAGTTAATTATTAGCTATGTGAGAGATAGCATGGGCATAGAACTCACTGGTAAAATGATAAAGAACTAGGCTTTTCTTAAGAGGGTCTTGGATTAATATTTCAATATGTTTAAAAATTATCAATATATTTAAAATTCTGTTTTGTCCCAAGCCAATTTCGACATTCTGTTTTGCCAAAATGAATCCATTTAATCCAAATTTTCTAACTTACTGTAAAATAGCTATTCATAATTTTATTTCATTATATTTCACATCTCTGCTGTATCTATGATTATTTATTCATTTTTTTGTCTTTTAAATTCTTTATCTTGTGGCTGTTTAATTGTTTTAGACATATAAATATTACATATGTTGAAGTTGTGTAACTTAATGTTTTGATATACATTGTGAAATGATTATCACATTCCAGCTATTTAACATATCTATTGCCTCTTCATATTTACCATATTTTTACCCTTTGTCCAGCATTACTCTATTCCCTGCTTCCCCCAGCCCCTGGCAACCACCAGCCTACTCTCTCCTTCTAGGAGTTTATACATTCTTCTGTCTGATTTTGTTTATTTGATTATTTCTCTTTTTACTTGTCTGGTCTTGTCAGACATCTAACTTACAAATGTTTCTAAAGATCTTCTGATTTTGTTAATTTTCTATAATTTCTTCTACTTCATATCCTTTTGTTTTTTTATTTATTTTGAAATTTTCAAACTCCTTGAGTTGAATGATAATCACCATTTTAGTTTCAATCATTCTTTTGTAATATAAGTTACCAAGTTTTAACCCTCTATAATATTAAATTAAGTAATGTGCTATGCACATTTTAATCCTAATTATGTAATTCATTTCCCTGTAAATGCTGCCAAGGACAGTTCTCATGCTTGGATTTGATTTTGATAATCTTTAAAAATAATTTCTTACTTGAATCTGGCCAGATATGAATACTTTTTGAGTAAGCCTGTTAAAATATTTTTTAAACCCAGGAATTGAAAGTCATGCAAGTGAAGAATTGGAATATAATAAAAAGCTGATAGATTTTTACCAAAATTTGTTGAGTCAAGGTCTTTGGCCACAGGTCTCTTTTTGAATGAACCATCTGGGCTTAATGTCTGAGTTCAGAGAATTGCGTCGCTGTCAGGAAGAAACAGGAAATAAATTTGAGCAACATCTGTTTTCCTCCTTAGACAAATTTGTCTATTTGAATCCCATCTTTTACAGCTGTTTTCCCTTTTGTTTTATAGACTTTAAAGTTTCTTGGTTCTCATCATTTCTCTAATCTCAGCAACATTGTATGGTGACATGAAGAATTCCCTGGACTTCTTAGTTTATTTGACCATGAGTACCTAATCCACAATGTAATTATGACAGATGCCCATACAGTATTAGATTCACACGAAAGTCAGCACATAATCAGTACGTATGTAGTAGAATATTAATACTATATATACATACTGATATAATACATGATCAGAGTGCATAATAGTAAAGTACATGTCTTTCTTCACCCAAACTTTGTTCTGTTTTTCACTGTGCCAAAAACAAAACAAAACAAAACAAAACTTTCAATAGTGTTGAAGACACAATATTTTAGTATAGTTTTCATTTACTTTTTTAGTACATTTCTTGTTCACTTAAGGATATTGTCATGTGCTTTGTAAGTGTCAATGTTTTCATACTATTCTCAGGGGTAGAGTTGCAGATACAATTTCCATTGCACTTCCATTGCTAACCTGCTTTGCTCCTCTATTTATGTTTCAAGATGCAGCTTGAGGATGCTCTTTCTCCTGTTCCTTCCTGGTGTCCTCTTGTTTCTTCAAACTACAGAGTAGATAGCCTTTCTTAGTGCTTATTGGTGTTTTCTTGTATTTTTCCCAAATCATTTTGTGCATTCCTCCTATTTGCCACTCAGTTTCCACTATTCTCATCACTCCTGAGACTCTACACACACACACACACACACACACACACACACTTAAGCTTAAGACAGTCTTTTGTTTTATTATTTTATATTAGTTTCCCAGGGGCTTCTCATTTTTTTAATATTAGTTCCTCAGATCCATGCTTCTATCTTCCTTGTATAGTTTCTCCAGGATTGATTTTAGAGGAGGGAGTCAACAATTCATGCTAGTTGGACCATCTTGTCAGAATCCAAGGGCGTTATGAATCAGTAATGTCCATCTCATTTGTAATTCTTCTGAAATAACAGTCCCTATGATCTTTTCTGAAATTCAAGCTTCTCATTATTCTCAACTTTATGCAGTATTTACCCCTCAATGACACCTTCTCAGCTCTAATTCTGCATTGTCTTGGCATCTAGAAAATATATATATATAAAACTTGAAATATTCAATGCCAATTCTTGTTATCATTTGTTCAAAATCAATGACATTTAAATCAAAAGTCCCATAAGGATCCAAATATTTCCATTTAAATGGAGAGAAAGGTCAGTTTCTTTCCCTAGGGATCCTTAATAAATTGGCATTTAAAGTGACACTATGGATACATATTTATTAACTCATTGACTGCCACACTAGAAAAAAAAATTTTTCTCCATGTGGCCATGATATTTTATTACAAAAATAGTATAAAATAGTATAAAAACTTAGAAAAAAATGATTTTTTCAAATTTAATGAAAATTTGTTATTGACTTCTATTCATTTAATCCACATTTTTAGAATTAAATTGGCAATATTAATTGTAACAATAAGAACATCAACAAGTAAGATTTTCACAAGCTAACTGCAGATTTTTTCTACCTATTTTTATCTGTAACATTAATGAGAAAAATAGAGGCTATTCATTGCAAATTTATTTCTCCATTACCTACTGTGATATGGCACAAAAACAATCTTTACCCCACAACCCAACTCCTTTTTATGCAAACAGCTGCCTTTTTGTCAACCTCAGCACTACAAAAGTGAGGACTGGCTTATATTTCTGAAACATTCCTGGCACTTCTGTGTAACTTGGGACATTAATATATCTCCATTTTTCTTGTTAATAAAAACCATAGTTTCTGCTTTTTTCCCAATTAGGCAGTCCAACTGTATTCCTTACTTATTGCTGCATAACAAACCACCTCAAATATTTATGACTTACAACAGCAATCATTTATTGTATCTCACAAGTCTATGTGTCAGTTGGGTGTCTTTGCTGATCTGGCCATGATTCATCTTGACGGGGCTTTTTTATGCATCTGTAGTTAGCTGGAAGTTCAACTGGGGCCACAAGGGTGACTGGACCATGTGCCATCATCATCTATCCAGCAGCCCAGACTCGTTTGCATCGTGGCAGTAAGTTCCAAAGTAAAACTTGGAAGCATGGATGCTTCTTGGGACTAGGGCTCAGAATTGGTACATTTCCACTGTTGGTCAAAGCAAATCATGAGGCCAGCACAAATTCAAATGTAAGTGTAATAGAGAGGAATTTCTGGACAGGAGGAGCCTCACAGTTATTATATTTTAGAAAGAGACATAGTTACTAGGAAAGGAATACTTGCACCTATTTTGCAAACCACACCAACTCATTGCCCATAACAATGGGCAAGAAGACAACTGGATAGTTGTGATGCTTCATTGTGTGATTTTTCTTCCCTTTCTGCTCTGAGCCTTATCCCGATAAGCCAGTAAACAAAACAGTGGGTGAATTAGTGAATTAAATCATAATCAGAGAGATTGCCTTCTCATATAAGCATCAGTTAAAGGAAATAGTTCTTGAAAGGAGAATCTGGAGCTAATTTTTTTCTTCCTGGATTGTATATGGTGCTGATATACTGATGTAGGAATACAATTATTTTTCAACAGTAAATACCTATTTTGATTGAGTTGGTGTCCATTTTGGTTGGTTACTATTTATGCCATATGTCAAGGCTAAAGATTTTTAATGTTATCCCTGACCGAATGCATAGTTATACTTAGTCATTGTTTAAAAATTAAACAACTGACTCTGGAATTCATCTTAGACCTAAAGGCTCAGACCTCAGGTAAAGACAGTTAGAAAGTTCACTCCTTTTTGTTAGAAAGTGTACATTGTTAGTCCTATTCTGGCAAAAGTAAGAATTACATTCTATATGCTGAATATATAACTCTGGAAATTACATCCAGGAAACTGTATCTGGAATTATTTTACAGGAGCAAAGCTATTTGATTCATAATACTACACATGCCAGAAAATTTATATGGATGCATCAAGGCTTGGCACCAAATAAATAAAACCTCTTTCACCTACCCACTGAATTCAATTTAGCAGCAGCAAAATGTTCAGCTACCTATATTTATCATTTTTAATGTTGTTCCTTGTGAAGTATTTCATGGTAACTCTCTAAATGTCTCCTTCCCGCAACTGATTAGAAAGCCATTATTTTATTTTAATTAGAAAATTGGGACTTGCACATCTTCAGAGGAAATCATTCTTGCCTAGTAGAGATATAATAGATTTTTCAACTAAAATTGTCTCAATTTTAGTACCGAAGAAACACAATCATGCTTAATTAACAAACAGATTTAAAATGAAGCTACAGTTATCTTTATTCTAGTAAGTGCTAACTCGAGTTAGCTTTTCATTTTTATCTTTGGAGTTTCCTCCTTATGTGGTTTAAATAGAGAAAAAAATTGTTTTCCTTGATATTACCTTAAAATGATTGGCCTGACTATGGTTAATAAAACATATTTAAATTTTAAGGACATACCCTGACTTTTCTAGGTATGAACGCTGGCTCTACCCAAATAGTTAAGTATGAAGAGTTTATATTTGGTATCCAGAATCTCTTTTGTCCAAAATTATTCCAACCTTTCCCTTTTTTTTCTAACTTCCTCTGAAAGTATTGTGACCACATTTTTTTTTTTATTTTCCATTTCTCTTGTCCACACCTGCTCTGAGAAAATCACTGGCACAAAGAAGATATGATTAATATGCATTGTAACTGTTCCTTTCAATGGTAGATATGTTATAGCCTGGATTTGGGATCATAATCTAATGTCAGATGTCCCTAACTGATGGCCTACTGCCATCATCTGGCCCCCAGATGTGTTTTTAAACCATTTTGAACTAGTTGCTAGAATTTAGAAATCAGAAGATTTCACAAAAACTCCAGATTTTTGGTAGCTCTTGAAAGACCTGAAGATCTAGCAATCCTGACCTCACCCTCCTGGATGGCAACAGTTGGGTGAGGCTAGAGTTGTCCGATAAAATACAAGATTCCCAGTTAAATTAGAATTTCAGTAAACAGCAACGTTTTAGGACAATTATGTGCTGTGCAATATTTGGGACATACTTAGAGTAAAACATATCCCTTGTTTATCTGAAATTCTAATTTAACTGAACATCCTGTAATTTTGTTTGCTAAATCTGATAAGCCTATCTGAGGATGAGCAGTGATTTCTAACCTCAAATGGGGCTCAAGCTCTCCAGTTTGCTGCAGACCTGCACAGCTCATTTCACTTCTTTATGTGGCCTGCATAACCTGTTAGCTTTTGAGGTTTCCACCACTGTCTTAAACTAAAGAACCGAGTCTCTAAATGGTACTTCTGTCTTCAGATCTATACACTGAATGTGATTATTTTAGCCAAAAAAACTTATGAAATTGCCTGTCATATGTGAGCATCCTTGTGCCTTGCCCTCTTCTGTATCCTTTCAAAAGTCTCAGCAGTGGCTGCTAGACTGGGGCTTTGGTGTCTGATCTATTCTGATCTCTTTTCAGCCTTTTCCATTTTATCCTCCCGGTATAAAACAACAGGGAGAGGGGTGGTTTTAGACCAGTGAAAGGCCTTTAAATCTTGAGGGTTTCCTTTTAAGTCAATAATTATGCTCTGTGACTGGATCATAAGCCTGGGGGAAGAAGTTAGGGAGGGGGAAAAAGTATTTATGGTATTAGTTGCTAAAATTTGGAGCTAATCGTAATGTTTACTGATGGGGGAAGAGTGAAATAAATTGTGGTACATCTCCCTAATTGGCTAATTTATCACTATTAACCTGTTTGTGAAGTATGTTAGAATAATATGGAAAATGCCAGAGTTAAGTCAAAAGAAGTCCTGATGGAAATTTGTATATAGAGTGTTACCATAACATGTAAAGAACCATATGCATGTTATAAAAAATAATTGGGTAGAAATAAATCAAATATACTGTTGGCTGTCTGTGGTTACTGAAGTTATGTGGTATGTTTTGTTCTTTTGTCTATTTTTTCTATACCTTTTCCTCCTAATTTTTCTATAATGAGTGTGTATTATATTTATTTCTGCAATCACATTTTGAATTTCCAGGAATAGTTTTTTTATTTTTTTAATATCTATACTATGCTGTTAAGATTGAATTTTCTTGTCTCCAGTTTGTTTGAGATCTCATGACAGTAGATATCAGAAGCCACTGTGAAATGTATGATAGACCTCCATGGAGGGTTTTGAAAAAGTAGATGACTAAGCATCTGTTAAATAATTCTTAAATCCCTCATATACATTGTGGGTATATAGAGTTGAGAAAAAAGCTTAGAAGAGTTTGTCGGGCGGATATCCTGGAAAAATTCCCTCTACCACCACGGGAAAGAGCCAGAGATTTCTGCCCTTCACCTTAAGCCTGGTAAGAGTAACTTGATTAAGACCATTCAAAGAGTTTAGAGAAATAATTAAGCCTGAGGACAGAGAGACCATAGCCAAGGATTCCTATGGCCTACAGGAGGAGAAGGCCGCAAGTCAGTAAAGTTGAATCAATGGAACTGAGGGTCAGGGGTACCAAAGTACCCACAAGAATGCCCATGAAATAAAGAATATGCTTTATACACTGGCCAGGTCCAGAGAGCACTTGACATCGGCTTGAGACAGTTCCAAACAAATCAGAACTTTCCAGTCTTTCCCAATTTTTCCCCCTTCCATTTCACAACTCTGGAGAGATCAGAAACTGAAGTCGGCAAAATAACATGGGGAAAGGGGCTGGCATAGAAAGAAAGACAATGATGATCACTTTCCAAAGGAGAAGTGCAGTAGTGGTAACTTTGATTCACATTGGAAATTTTGTGAATTATATGGGACTAGGCATTTAAGTACTGAAGTGAGGCTATTTTGTAGCCTTTAAATGGCAAAAGGTAACAGACACTAAAGATGGCCTCAGTGTTTCCTCAGTTCTTACTATTTCCATGCATGATGACCCTACGGCTTTCAAGCGGAAGCACCTGCATCTCTTTACCTAAAAGCTCTTCCTTATGCCTAGAACCCTCTTCATCTGTGAGCCTGGCAGGCCTGTGCTGTCAGGTAGACATGTATCCACTTATCCCTCATAAGCAGCCCTCAATCAATGACTGACTGAAGGGAAATGATGGAAAATATCCCAGCTCACTGGCCTGTCAGATGGAATAACTTCAAGGTGCGTGCTGCACTGTTACGCAGAGTCTCCCACAAGGATTGAGCCCTGGGTGCCTTTTGCAGTCACTTGCCGCATATGGCATACTTTGTTGGCTTCCTTCCCTTTCCTATCTTTTTTTCCCACCTTTCTACCAGTGCATCTCAGTATTGCCTCCCAAATAACTACTTTCATTAAATTCTTGTTTCAGATCTGCTTGTTGGGAAACCCAACTTATAACAGGTGGTACCAGAAGTAGTCTTAACATACGGGTTCTTAGGATAGGATATTAAAATTGGATCACTGATGGCCAGATGGTAACAAGTAACCTATTCCTGGTGGTTCTTGGAGAAATGATAATTCCTTGCTTGCTGTCACATCAAACTTCCTACATATCTCACTTGTAAGGAACTGAAATTCCATAAATGTAGAAGGAGATGCAGTGATTCGTGCAATGTCTCTAGTACTTAATGCTGTGGATACAATGGTAATCATAGGGATTGAAGTATTGTTGGCTATTAATTACCATTAAAATGTTGAAGAAAGAAAATGAAAGGCTCAGTTCACCTAACTGTCAACTCAAAGCATAACTTCCACAGCAGTATTTAAGATACTTACTTTATATAACCAGGGAATAGACTGTAGTAAAACTTAGACCCAGGTATTAATAGTAAGAGAAGCAGATTAACAAAGAAGGTTGAATTCATAGTGCTGGCAAGTTTCCTACACTAAATTAAGAATCTTGACAGGGAAGTAAGGGAGCCCTGAGCCCTAGGGTGTGGGTATTTTGGTGGATGCACTTGAGATTATTTGAAACTGAAGATTCTCCTGGCCCCTATGGGCCAACATAAATGACTTCCTCTCTCTTGCTAGAGAAGAGTGGCTTCCTAACATCTGGATACCATGAAATGACTTCATATGAGGCTAAGTTTTTACAAGATGGTGGTTCTTTTTAACTAAATCAGTCCTTGAATTCCCATACTGCCTCCAAACCAATAGCAAGGTTCATCTTATCAGAAAAGTATTGGCTGAGGGCCTGAATAAGGAATTATTATCCCTGCTACAGATAAAGGGACCATTTATAAAAGAGCTGCAGACCTAGCTAACATAAGCTGGCAAGAACCAGAAGAACATGTCTAAGAATAGATTTTAACAGTGTTGGACCCCAAGTAAGGCAGAATATAAAACAAGGTAAAGTCTATTGAGATAAAGGTACCTGCCCATGATTCAGGATTTGAAGCACAGAGAATTGGAGACTATCTCATTCCATTTCTATTAAGGTTATTTGAAGTTTTGAAATAAAAATGGCTCACAGTAAATGAGGTAGAGCTGTGAAACTGCATTAGAAAACTATAGAGAAGAGGTCAAAAGTCTCAGGGAATAGGCATATTATAATTGATTAATGATGTTTAGACCAGAGTACACGATAGCTGACTATGTCTTTCTGCAGACTGCAACTGATATGTTCTTCCATAAAGCAATACAAATGCATCAGTGAAGGGGACACATGCATTATTAAGAAGCTAGAAGTAGATTGCTATGAATTTGGGCTCCTGGTGCCAATGGGAATGAAAGGAATCCCAAATAGCAGAAGTCAGCTGACAGCCAAGGTGAACTTCGGTTGAGAGGAGCATGTACTTAATAGTAATTGGAGAGCCTTGACTGACAGAAATGTATGGTTTTGGATAATGGATCATGGTGATCCTAACCTTGAGATAGTTGAACACCAACCCAGGGTGCTTCCTGCTTTATACAACCAAAAAATATCAAGAACAAGGAAAAGAAAGTTGAACTCATTAACCATAATGAAAAGTTATAATTCTTTACTTAGGTTCCAGTCTCGACTCAGTTCTCAAACCCAAAGCATATTGAACAAAAGGGAGACTTGTTCCTTTGGGAAAAGATTCGACAGTTCTGTAGCATCACTTAGTAATTACCCCAATCCTTCTACAAAGGTACCTATGGCCATTTTTTTAGAATAAGTTGCCTTTGTGGAAAAGGCAATATTCAAATTCTTAGAAGATTGTTGGAGATAGGATTTGAGCTGATATTGATTCAGAGGACTCAAATATCGTCATGACCCCAATACCTTCCTTTAGAATAAGAGCATATGGAGGCCCACTAATAATGAAGTCTTGGTGCAAGCACACTTCACAAATGTCCAGTGGGTCTATGGAAAAAACCTCAGGCCATTTCCTTGAACTGGATGCACAATTGGGATGGTTATACTTAGCAGCCAGTGCAACTTTTATGTTGGTTTCATGAACCATGTTGAGAGTTGTCATGGTAGGAAAATGAAAGTGGAAGCACATGAAAATACCAATGCTCTGAATCTGACCAAGGTAGTAAATCACAAACAACTGAATTTCAGTTAGAAAAGATTTGGTTATCTAATTGGCACCCCATTTAAAGATTCAAAGAATGCAGGGGCTATGGTACCCACCATATCTCTGTACACTTCATAATCCCACCCCCTACAAAAACAAATGTATCATAGCATATGACGACAGAATACTATAAAGTTAACCAAAGAGTTACCTGAGTTGCAGTTGCTTTGGTAGATATGGAATCCCTACTAAAACAGATCGGTATAGTCCCTAGAACTTGGAATGTGGCTGTAGATCTGCTAAATTAAGTTCTGATTTTTTTCCCAATCCCTATCAGGAAAAAGTGTTGAAAGAAATTTATATTATCCTGCAATAGATAGCTACAGACATTTATGATCTTGTCTCAGGGGTATGCTAACTATCTGCTCTGCCTCAGTATAGACCAAAAAGATGTTAATAGACTAGGCTTTCCACAGATATGTTTGTCTACTATACTGATGATGCATGGTTAATCAGACCTCAAATTTGTTCTTGAGTTTGATTTCTCTAACACAACCCTATTACCACCCTCCTAATTCCAGTGACTATTGTAGATATTACAATATTCTTTTAGCAGAGTCCTCTAATTTTAGTCTTTCCCTTCTCCAGTAGTTCTCTTGGGGGACATTTGGCAATGTTTGGATACATTTTTGGTTGTTACATTGGAGGGACGCTACTGACATCTAGTTAGTAGAGGACAAGGATGCTGTTAAACTTCCCATAATACAACAAAAAAATTTTCCAACCCAATGTGTCAATGGTTCCAAGGCTAAGAAACATGTCTGGCTCAAATCTACTCTTAATGCTACCACCAAATGTCAAGGACTGAGAAGAGCATGCAATTTTACTTCTACTTGCAAACTAATTAAGTTAGCCTGCCATAATATTTTGAATGTTGGCAGAAGACTCCGGAGTCAAAGGATTTTAGTATCTATACCCCAAAGAGCACCATGAGCATCAGCATATTTGGCTCAGTTTCCCTTGCTCCCAAGCCCACCAGAGTGACACAATGGGCTTGGATGAATGCTACTTATGTACAGTGGGCTTACCTCTCAGCTGAAAAACCCAGGAACCCAGTGCTTCTGGAGCAAGAGCACACATTGTAGTAAGAAGTAAACAAGCCAGCCTCTCTTGCCCTCTGGGATGTGAGCCATTACACAGTAGTTACACTGTAGTTATCTTGCCCTATTTATTTGAGTATATGACTACAGAAATTGTTCAATATCTGGAGATGGATAAGCCTTGCAATCTGGTACACTTGGGAAGCACACACAAGGTTGCTCAGGTCCCATGGAGGACTGCATTTGCTCCTACGCAGTATAAAGTTCGATCGATCTACTTTGTATAGCAACACAGGTCTCTAGTGACCTGCCTTCTCACTCGACCTCCACTTCTTAACTCAAACTTCAAATCTTAGTAATAATGACTTGCAGTTATGTTGTTTCACCCACCTTGTGCTTTTTACCCCCTTTTTGATTATCCTTACTTATTCAGATAAATTGTCTTTACCTTCCAGAACTCATTTCAGGAACTCTCCTCCAGGAAGACTTCCATGAACTTCATGATTAAATATTTCTCTTTTGATTCCAATAGTACTCAGAATCTATTTAAATCATTTGTCATTAGATCTAAACTCCTGGTGGCAGGACCAGGTTATATTCCCTGTGTATTTCCAGGATTCAACATAGTACCTGTCACATGACAGATGTGTAAACAGTTTCTCTTTATTTTTTAATTTATTGTTGTTATATAACAATAAACATATTGTTATATATTATTTATATATTCAACTGAATTCATAATACCCTCTTACTACATGAACTTACCCACATTCATTTTGATCTGCTTTCTATACACTATTTACCACAAATGCACATATGGAGTAGGATGCATTTTGATAATACTTAGGCGGGACTCATGTGCCCTGAGTCCTGAGCTATCTCCCTTCTTCTGCCATGTATTTGCAAGAGAGCTACGCAAAGATAAGGCAAGCACATATACTTTCTTGAACTCCAGCAGGCCTTTACCTCTTAAATTCTGACCCAGATTAGACTTTGTGAATTGGAGCCTGGCCTTGTTTTCCAAGCATATACCTGTTTCCTGGGGCATGAAGTACCCATGATGGGATGCTCAGACAGGTGTTGAGGGATTCTGCTTGATTTTCCTCTCTTTCTCACACTATTTCTCTCAACTTTTCTCTTGTTACACTACAGACATAACTATATTAGGATTATGTTATTTATATTTAAATGTGATTATATTTAATCTATAGCTGCTATTTCTAAATAGTGATGATGAAACAAATGATGATTAGAGAGTCATTTTATCAAAACCTTATTTTCTTTTTGCTTTCAAGTTGATGTGCTCGATGCTTACAAATTCTTTAAGAGTTGCAAAATGGCACATTAATTCGTTATCCTAACTGCCCCATGAATGTAAAGTGCCATGCAAATACTGGAATTTTTAATTGCTTTTAGTTCTTAAATTTGAGTTTGACTTAGCAAAAACTAAAATGAATAAAGAACCTAAGAAGTTCTTACCAAATTAATGTGTGCCCTATATATATGCAATAAATCCAGTTGAATAAAAATGATCATAGAATCGATGCAGATTGTATTCTTAATGATTTTCGTTAGTACTGTAAATAAAATGACAGTGCCATATTACTCTTTTTTAGCCATTTTGCTTTTTTAATGCTGGCGAGTACTACCATATGGGGTGAGTTTATTCACATTTTGATCCAACCATGAAACAGCTTCAACCAGATATGCACCGTATAACCTTCAAATTTACATTCCTCCATTGTCCTTCGATCAGTGAGGATTACATAGTTCAGTGAAATGCGACTTAACATGCAGTCCAGGATCAGATTTAGTCTCTATTTTAAAACTGCAATATAAATCATAGCTTTGATGAATTGGACCAAGTTTTTTTTAAAAAAGAAAAATTATAACAAAAATGTATGATGGTACATTTTTCAAAGACTGTAACCTTTACTCTTTCCTCAATAAGATAAAACAACAGCTAAAACTGTCAGGAAAAAAATTGATTGCATTGCCACTTGATACAACTATTCAATTTTTTTAATGGAACCCTCTTTATACAATATGGAAGACAAATTAGATTAAGGAAGCTAACAAAATTGTCAAAAGTTGAAAGATGAAAGTTTTATTTTCATTCCCAAGCTAAATATTTCTGGAAAATGTGATCAATATTTGGGCCCTCTTGGTTCAAAGCTGAGTTGAGATGATACTGATGCACTCTTGTAAATATTCAAACTAAATCTTCTACTTAATCATCATCATCGTCTACATCTATTCATGCAAGTGCTTTTCTACAATATTGACTTTAACCCGCATTTGGGTGAGGCAAAAACATAAAGTGTAACCATAATGTTTGTACCCTCACAATACCCTGAAATAAAAAAATATATATATTGACTTATCAAAATTCCTTAAAGCAACAGAAGACTCCACCTATTTAAGTACATCTGAGATATTTTTTCAACATATATAAATCCAGCAATTTCTGTACCCATATAGAACACTCACTACTTATCAGATTCTGATTATCCTATTTAATTTCTGTGACATCAGGAACAATACCTACCTTTTACAAATAAGAAAATAGGTTAAGAGGCTTAAGGCTATGTCCAAAGTCATGTAACAATTATATAGCAGATCTAGCTTAAATCCGTTCAACTGAGTTCTTTTTTTTCCCAGAAAAATTTTCCTGTGGTAAAATATACATAACACAAAATTTGTTATTTTAACCATTTCTAAGTGTACAGTTCTGTGGCATTGAGTACATTTATATCATTCTGCAACCATCACCACCATCCGTCTCTAGAACTCTTTCATCATTCCAGACTAAAGCTCTTCAACTGAGTGCTTAGCAATAGCCATTGAAGCCATTTGATGTTCCCTTTTAAATATCCTTGCTATTGATTAAAAGTGGTTCTTATGATTAGACAAGAATGACATTTCATCCCTTTCCTCATTACTTAACTAAATCCCATGCATTCCTTAAGGACTAGTTCAGATGCCACCTCTTCTAAAAAAAAAAGTTATTTTACTCCCTTTCCAAGTTGAGCCTTCCTCAGGCTAGACTATGGATCTCTTTTATTTTTGTTTATATTTTATCCCTCTTTCCAATTATCTCACCATCATATTACATAGTATAGCAATGGCCTGTTTTTGCATCTTTGTCTTCCACCAGCCATTAAAAGAAATGTCTCTCCTACCTTGTCTGTTTATCCTACTTATTCATTCCTCATTCTTGATGCTATAGTGTTGAGTCAAAATAGACATTGACCTTCAGCTCATGGAGCATCATTTGCCTGGAATTAATTCAGAGTAATTAGTCATTACATAAATATTGGTTAGCTCTGTGAGACTCTCTGTGAGAACCTAGACACTCAAGTTTGAGAGATAGAAAATAATCCCAGTAATCACATAAATAACTGCGAACTTTCCATTGGGATAAGTGCTATGACGAAAGAAGAGCTGTAAAAGGGCCCTGAGATTATAAAATAAAGGGATTTGATTCAGCAGGGAAGCAGGGGTAGCTTCTCTGTTGCAGTAATTTTTGAGCTGAGACCAGAAGGAGAAGCATAAGAGACAGGAAGATGTGGGTGAAGAGATCTTTACAAATGAAGAAGCTGCATGTGCACACACATGTGTGTGTGCAAAGGTACAGAGGAAAGTGGGCAGGACATTCGAGGACTTGAGAGAAAGTCATTGTGAATGAGCTTCGTGTGAGTGAGCTTCATGTGAATGAGCTTCATGTGATATGAGGGAGTCATATCACAAGATATCTTGAGAACCAAGTTCAAGAATTACTCTCAGAAGGGCAGGGGGAAGCCATAGAAGTTTCTTAAGCAATAGAATGATATAATCAGATTTATGTTTTAAAAAAAATGACATTGGCCATTTGTGCAGAACAGACTTCATGGAAGGTAGACAGAGTGGGTGTTGAAAGATCAGTTAGCAGTCTCTTGCAATAATTCGGGTAAGAGTAATAATGGTGGCTTGAAATCAGATAGAAGCAGAGGAAATGAAAGAAGGAGAAGTCAAAATATATCTGGAAAGTAATGATATGTGCAGTGAATGCATTTACACTGTCCTTTTAAGATCCTTTAGGGAAATAAAATATGACTTCTTCATTCTTATTTTTATGATATTCTGTATGATTACTTTTAGGAATTTAATAGCTGTCTTTGTTTGTTAATAAAGTCATAGGTTTGTCAAGACCCTGGAAAGCTGCTCTATTTCAGTGCTTTTTCTTAGGAAAATATGATTTCTATTAACAGTGTTTTTATTTTTCTGATCATCTAGATTGGGAAAGAGGTGGAGAGGCTGGACTCATTTTGGACTACTACTTCTTATTCAGACTCCCCCATCTAATTTACCGTGGAATAATGCTAATTCATTATTCACAGGAATAGGAGAACCCACTAGTGTTTTGATCTGCCCACTATAATTTGGTTTTGTGTGTTCTTCATGTTCCACCTTGATTGTTTACAACAGCTTATGTGTCAGCTTATTTGCAACTTTAGAGTGGTTTAACCAAGTAGAAGTTATTTTTTTTTAAAAAAAGTCACATACAAACAAGACATCTAGAAATATGTGATTGCTGGCTTTGTTAATTATATGTGCCTATGTATAAATATCCCAATCAGATTAAGATCTGAAGGGTGTCCAAGTTAAGGTTTCTATTATTCTCTTGGCCCTTTTTCACATAAGGCCACAATGGTTTGGCTAACATTATGTCTCCATTCCCGGCAGGAGGGTAAAAGTTATAAGAAAGACAATGGGCAGCAACTATTTTAGGAGAGCTAAGGATTTTCCAGATTTCCCAAGAGAGCTCTTTTTCTGCCTGATTGTCCAGGATGGCCACCTGCTTTCTCTACTTGATGAGAAGTCTTGGAGGATGTGTTTTTCAGCTTACCATCCTTTATAGTTAAGGAAGGTTAAGAAAAAAGAGATTGGGATGGGTGCCGAAATAGCCAAATTACAGTATTCACCACAACTTTCTAAGTAGTATTCTTTTTTTCTGATTCTTTGTCTTCTTAACTTTTCCTACCCACTCACATTTCTTAATACACTGACAAGTATAATAAATTTAATCTTTGTAAAGCATGATTTTGACTATATAATTTTCCACCGACCATAGAAAATAAATAGTGCTTCTCAACCTGGCATTAAATAATCTTAACAGCTTTGTCCCAAACGACATACTCAATTTTATCTCCAAATATTCTTGTATATAAATGCTCTACTCCAAGTAATATGGGCACGTTACTGTCTCATGTCCTCTGTGTTTCTGATTTCATTCTGTTGTACATATTCCTATCCTTAACGCAGAACTCCCTCTTCACTCCTTTTACAGATTTATCTCATATATAAGTTCCAGTTTAAATTCTGTCAAACCTTCCATCAGTAATTATTCCTTCCTTTTAATCCTGCATGTATTGACTCATTTGCTTTGTGCTTATACTTTGGCTTTATTAATTATGTTATGTGCCTGTATATAAGTACCCCAATTACATTGCAGTTCTGTGAGGACACAGTCTAGGCCTTTTGACTTTTCTTGTGCCTTTATATGTATTTATGTTATATTACACAGCAGAAGCAGAATACTTATTTGTGGGTTGATAGGCCACATTGAAATAATTTCAAACAGGAAACTATTTTTGCTTTAAAATCTTTTCAGTTGTGCCCTGGAATTTAACTTCTTTTACTGTCAAGAAATCTCTCTTTAGGTCTAACAATTTTCTCCTTATATATCCTCAAATAAAGATAAACAGCTATATTATACCAGATTAAGTTAATATTAATTTATAACTATAAATTTTTACATTTTCAAGATCTGATCAATTGCATACCAGATCAGCATTTCCTATCTTCCTTATATAGGCTTATTTCCTTAATCATTTACACATTTGATAGCAAAATTGACTGTTATTACATATAAGAGCTTCACAAAACAGAATTTACCCCATGACCTCTTCTTATTGTGATTTAATGGCTTGTATTGTATGAATTGATATAATTATGTTGGAAAATAGCAGAGAAAAACAAATCATATGATACTATAATGTATACAATGATCTGGGAGCTGAGAATACATTTTCTAATTTATTTATATTTTGGGGGATACCTCCCAAAGACTCCATTATGATGAACTGAATAACATTTCTTTGAAAATGTTTATAGAGTTTCAAAATAACAACAGCATTTACCACTGGATATTTTCAGACTAGAAAATTTAATTAGGCTGCCCATGAGCAAGCAGCTGAAGAAAAGAACCCCTTGTTCTTTCATTTTACATTGCTAGCTTCATATCAAATGTTTGTTTATGGATCAGTTTGTTTCTGGATCAATTAAAGGTATCTGAAAATAAATAAAAAGATACTATTTCCATAATATTACAATGTGATGAATTGCATCATGAATTAGCACAGTGAGAGTGGTGTTAAACAGATACCTAATTTATAAAAGGAGTTATCTTGAAACAAGAATTTTCTGAAATAATTTGGTTAGCACTGATATGTTAACCTCTACTCAACAAACAAAAAATTTCCAGTCATATTGAAAAGGCAGCATTTTTAATCTAAATATTTACAATCAATACAATTTGAATAAAAAAGATATTTTGTTTGTTTTTGATATTTTTAAAGGATTGGTTACTAGTTTGTTTCATTGCATACCAGTTTTCATGGCTTATGTAAAGGTTTCAGGACATCATAGAAAGCTCATAAGCTTCAGAATAAAGTATCTGTTTATGAATCTTGTATCTATTACTTCTTAGTGTCGGCTAATTACATAATCTCTCTGAATCTTAGTTTACTAATTTATAATCACAGCATGGCTATGAACATTAAAACAAAAATTACCTATGTACAAATAGAATAGTGCATGTAATAACTGATGTTTAATAAATGTTAGAATCCTTTTCCCTAGCAACTAACATTTCCAAGAACCTTAAGCATTTATTCAAAACAAATTAATCTCTCCTGACACTGGAACTTTATGATCAAAGAGTAAATTGAAACAATTTTTCTGGGAAGCAATTTGGCAATACCTCCTAAAATGTACACACACTCTTTGTTTGAGCAAGTCTATCTCAGAATTTATTCCTATATTAATATATAGGAAGCATATAAATGCAAGTATTGTATGTATAAAGTTATATGTGTTATAAAGCTCAGAATATTGTTTGCTTCATTTTTTTTTGCTTTCATTTTTATTAGTAGAAAGGTTAGAAACAACAATAATATTTATTCATTGGGCAAAAATCAAATGAATTATGCTATACCCTTTACTATAATAAAATGATGCTATCTAAAAAGCAAATAAGATAGAGGGTTAAATGGAACTTACAAATTTAAAATGATAGACAAAAGCCATCTTCCTCCACTTCCCTTCATTGAAATCCTCAACATGAAATGAAAGGAGTAAAAGACATAGACCTTTCTCCAACTTTGATAACCCCAAGAGACCACAACACTTACATAAACAAGTAGGGCTACTAAACGGGGAAGACTAAAAGGGTGTGGGAAGGTGTGGAGAGAAAGTGCCTACTGCTGCAGATCTCTGCAAACCCATGGCAGATTTACTTCATCAGTAATAACTCATAATGGGATACAAAGTCACCAATGCTTCATTTGCAAAAATAAAAGTAGGGTGAGCTGGAAGGCGGTACAATCCATTTAGCAAGCATGGCGCATATCGTGCATATCTGGAAGGGCGGAGCTGCGAAGGAAAGCACATAGTTAAGCCATATTTACCAGATACACCCTGTCACTGTGACAGGACATAATGAGGAGCTGGACTCCATTCTTTTTCTTTTTCTTTACTGCCCACAACTTCTAAACCTCTCCCCTCCTTCATCCCTTACACCCCTTATCCGGGCAAGCTGATAAAAAAGCCTAGTGTTCCCTCCTTTGGCATTGGAAGGAGATCCAAATTGTGCCAACTCCTGCCTGTATACAGGAACTCCCACCCCAGGCCACCCTACAACCCCAATAAAGATTAGAGCCAGTATTCTGTCTTTGCTCTTTCAAGCCATGTTCACCTGCCAAGAGGCTTGCCTTCAATTTTTCCAGAGACCTCAATTATGTAAATAATAAGCCTTTCTACACTCTCCTGTGTGTGTGTGTGTGTATGTGTGTGTGAGTGTGTGTGTGTGTGTGTGTGTGTGTGTGTGTGTGGCTTCATCAGCCTGGACACCATAACAAAATTTTGGGTAAGGGTCCATGTGCCTCTCAGGTGACCGTACCACAGGACAGGAGATAGAACTGCCATTATGGACAAATTAGCCATGTGGACCAGCCGTGTTGACAGCGAGAAAATAAAGGCTAAATAACCTCACTGGTACACTCAACTCTGCAATGTTAGAAGAATTGCCGATAGCCTAGTAGATGTACCTGATCACTTTCCTTTCGGTGTCTCCTTCATTATTGTATCACTATTTTTATAATTTAAATAATTCCCAAAGGAATGCCAAAAGGATCATTGTAAAGACACTACAAGATGAAGGAAGAAAGAAACAAGAAAAACAAATAGCCAAAGAAGAAAGCTCACCAGAAAATGTTCCTCATAAAACAGACGAAAATTTGACCAAATGCATCTCCATAAATTAAAAAAAATCAGGAAATAAACTGTCTCCATAAGAAAGAGTAAAATCACAGATGCAATTGCTCAGTATTGGTATGAGGGGCAGAAGAAGAGGATAAAGTTTATGTTGGTAGAGCTCAGTAAAAAGGTAGAAAAAGAACAAATAAAGTCACAGAAATAAAATATATAGCTGAAGGGGCTCAGACAATAATGGACACCACCGAAAACAGAGTAAAAAACATAAAGGACAGGATCAAAAAGGATAAATAAAGTAAAATGGAAATAAACAAACAATGATGGTCACTACAAAAGAAATGCTAAGGAAGATAAGCCAAAAAGAGACCTCTCATATGCATATTTCATCCCCAAATAGAAAACAAGAATAGTGGTGCAAATCAAATATATAAAGATAAAATTTAAACACAATAATTATAATAAGAAAATTCTTTAATCAATAGATTGAAAACGCGCTCCATGCCACAAAAAAGATTGACACAGCATGATCAACACTGAAACATACACCACTAAAGATTTTGGATATCCAGATACATAGACCCAGCTACCCAAAAGAGGGGAAAAAATGCTGTCAGCATGGCCTTTTATTCTAGAGCGGGATTCAATGCTATTAAAGCAATGCCTACAAAATCCTAAAGGAAGGTGTGACCCCTAAATTTCGTCATTCTCATATGTGGGTAAGATTCAGACAATCTATTTTTCATGAGCTCCTCTTGAAGAAGGGCTTGGTGTTTCTATCAGCTAGCACAATGATGAAAGAACTCTAAAAAACAAAAACCTAGCCGCGATCGCTGAGTCTTTTTTACTTTAGGTCTCATCTTAAAACAAACGAGGAGACTAGGATGACAGAAATGATTGTGAAAGTTATGAATGTTGAAGATACAGACATCTTATAATTAACAAATTTTAAAAATGGAACTTAGAAAGCGACAAGTGGAAGTTTAAGTAGGCTGATTTCATCATCTCTAATGTCTGGGTTTTAAATTAATATTTATAGTTGGTAAAGTGGTATTAATTATGAAAGTATCTGTATATTAATTTAAATCCTTGAAGTTAAATACTGAGAAAATGATATAATTTACTTAAATCAAATGTAGAAGGGAGGGAGAGAAGGAAGAAAAATTAAAATAACCAATTATGCTATTAATCACAGTAGGGAGTAAATAGATACTATACAAAGGAAAGAGCGATTCATGTTTTATTTTATTTATTTAGGCTATAATTTATGAATTATGTTATTTCTATTTTTCATGTGTTTATTCACTCATTCAGGAATTAATTCAGAATATTTGGGGAAAAAATCATTGTAGCTTTTAGCTATTGCTATTATACTGCTGTTAACCCACCCCCAAACTGAGAGGTTTAACACAAAATCATTATTTTTTTCACTTACAGCTTCCTGGGTTGGCTCTGACTCTGCTCAGCCTGACTTCAGAATGCAGATTGGATGCAGTTCTGCTGCGTGCATTTCTCATTCTCTGGCTATCCGGTGCACATTCTTCCCATAGTAAATGACAGAAGAACAGGAAAGAACAAGACAGAAGGCGAAAGCAGGTGGATGCTTCTTAAGGCCTTGGCTCAGAAATAATCCACATTCCATTAGCTTTAACAATTCACATGACCAAGCCCAACATTAATAGAGCAGAGAAATATCCTCTGGATAAAGGGAGAGGGTGACCATATTTGCTTGA
Organism: Avahi laniger; assembly: GCA_963575035.1. Taxonomy (NCBI): domain Eukaryota; kingdom Metazoa; phylum Chordata; class Mammalia; order Primates; family Indriidae; genus Avahi; species Avahi laniger. The sequence continues at coordinate 25,730 of CAUYSK010127028.1, forward strand.
AAAAAGAATTTATCACACTTATTAGACAAATATTATTGAATATTAGTCAAATATTCAAACCAAGAGTGTGTGTGTGCACTCAGTGTTATCTATTCTGGGCCTAAGAGAATGTTTTCTGAAGCTGGCATCTGGCTGACAATAAATAGGATTTCATTAGGCAAATAGTGAGGGAAAATGAAAGTGTTCTGACAAATGAAACATTATCCAAGGAAGATTCCTGGAAAGGAGCACGAGGGGTTGAAGAAGCATGCTCTCAAAGGACTAGAGCGTAGAGAAAGAGGGAGAAAGTGACAATATTATTTTAAATCAGCTTCCTGGGAAAGAAAAATATTAATTCTCAGAAAGTCAATTTTACAAATGACAAATCTGTTGAAAGATAATTTGCTGAAAATCAATATTTGCCTAATAACCAAATCCCAATTTTAAAAATTTCAAGCAAGATTTTAGCAGGTTATGTTACATGATGACTTCTATAAACTTTAAGGATATTTTAAACATTTTACTTTTACTTTTTTTTTAAATATATTATGGCTACTTTGTTAAAGGTAGCCAAAGTTTAATGCAATAATTTTTTTTTCTGCACTTAAGGCCTTTGACTTTGGAAAATGAAAATACCTTACATACTTTAATTTGAGATATCTGTCAAAATCAAAGATGTTTGTCTCAATAAACAGTTTCTCTCTTCTTTTAAAATATGTTTTAGTTCTTGGATATCTTAAGTTATCTTGATTAGTTCTTAGATATCTTGACTTTCTTTATTAAATGATGTTTTACATTTATTTTGGAAATGTAAAGAATGCTAAGTGCCTGAAATATACTCATTGGATATCCTCATTTGAGAAGCCATGGTGAATTGACTTCAGGAAAACTAAAAGTAAATTAAAACACTGCTAAAACTTTGGGGAAAAAAGATCTTAAATGAGCATTGACTTCATTCTATGAAGATGTTTTATAAAACTTTACATATAATTAATGGGAAAACATTTTAAATGTGGGGAGGGGTGTGTGTGCACGCACATGCGTGGACATTAAGTGAACTTTGGTAACTTTTCGGTTTCACTATTTAAAATGTGTATTTTCCATTTTACACAAAATTTAAACCTACCATCTTTGGTTAACATATTGTGAACTGTATGGCTTTCAGCATGTGCTAAATACTAGTTTATCTTTGCTTTTACATGAATCCCGAGACTATCTTTGCTGTATGATTTTGTTTAGGTTTATTAGGGCCCCGTAATCATTTATTGTTAAAAATATGATCTAGTCATATTTTGTTTAACCCTGTTGTCTTCTCTTAGCCAACAGTCTGTGACTTAACTTTTTTTACATTAAGTTAATCCTTTTTCAGGACTGTTACCTCTATGTGGCTACTTGCTATGTACCAGGCACAAATAGCCTTTTCTTGGCTGTTCCTGGCTTCCTGCTTACGTGGCTTATGCAGATAGTATTCCCCCTGCTCCCCAAGTTGTCTCCTGATGTCCCTTTTCACCTCATGTCTTTAGAGAGGACTTCTAGTTAGCCTTTGACATTCCATCCCTTTAAACATACAATAAACCTCTTAGACTACTTTCTTCACCAGGACACTTCTACTCACCATCTCCACTCTTGGAAAAGCATATTCATGAACTTTTACGATTACAAGGAGGTAGGCACAGAAGAATATTGTGAATTGATATTTGTGTATTTCATATATTTTTCCATGTATACATAGAAAAAGAATTATATTATTTTTGACCTGAGCTTATATCTATATTTATACATTTAAGTAATTTACAAATATCATATTCTCTCCTAAGTACCCCCCTGGACACAAACTTATAACATAATTACCTGTAGACAACCTTTATTCTAACAGAGCAACTCTTTAATTTTGAGCTTTTTCTATCGGATCTTCCTGCATATGCACATATTATATATATTTTTAAAGTTTTTGTATTTATATTAAATTAATCAATGTACCTGAAAAAATAATTCATTTATTAAGAAATCCTTTCCTCCCTTTTAAAATACAGAGTCTCTTCCTCTCTCGCCGTAACATGAATGATTTGATAAAGGGAAGAGCTTCCAGTGTTTCGTTGGCCGTTCATTTCATTACCAAACATTTCCCTTCAACATCTGTTTGAAAGGTGGGTTGTTTTCTTTTTGTTACATTTTGTAACTTCGCTACAAGGTTCTTTGGTAACATAGCTCATTCTTTCTTTCCAATAGTTGTAATTATTGTTTCTTTAATTAAATCTCCACAAACTATGAATTATTTAGTTATTTGCAGTTATTGGATTTGTGTTTCTTCCCTCCTTAGAGCTCACATTTCCAAGTCACAGAGCAGGCTGCATTTCTTTGCATTTCCCTTCCTTTGCTATATTTTACTTTGTAAAACTAATATAAAAATATAAAGAAATCTATAATCTGAACATAATATATTTGAATTTCCTTTTTATATAGAAAATTATGGATCTGTAATGTAGTTTTGCATTTGTTTTCATTTCTTTCCTGTAATGATGATTTTATTCAAGTGATCTGTTGGTTTCAAAGGCCTAAATAAAATCCTTTGCCCACATTTCAAATTTCCTATAGATTTTTAATATCTTATAACCTATTTTAGAGTCTCTCTCTCACCTTTGTATAACACTTTGCTCATTTTTCACATTGCACTTTCTATGCTAAGTTTGTGCTCCCTTTGGTCATGGTATATAAATTCACAATTTTTCATTACAATTTATGACAGAATAAACTGCAAGGCCAATATTTTTTTTGCTTTAGATATAGATACTTTCAACATAAATCTTTATCAATTTCATTAGTTTTTTTTCAAGTTTGGTTTTACTTGATTGTTAAATTTCTCCACATAAATTCTTCTTAAATTGTACAGTGCTTCAAGGATATTGTAACAGTTTCATTTTCTATATTGTTTGACACTAAGTAATATTTGAATCTATATTTTTATTTTGTGATTTTATTGTCATTTAACTATTTTTTAGACTGAATCTTGATGTGTACAATTTTTGGCTTAAAGTCTTTTAGGCTCATAAAATAGTCATCTTTTCTACTAAATCTGTTTTCTTTCCAATTGATATCAACCTAAGTAAATTGCATAAATTGTACCTTATTAAAAAGAACATCATTTCAGCCATTTTTTTTTGATATTTTGCGACTAGCTACAAGTTTTTGTTGAACTGATTCTTATTTATTTATGCTAGTGATATTTAAAAATCTATATTACATAAAATTATTTTTTGTGTATAAAAATCTTAGTCAGTTTTCTATGAGGCAAATATATGTTAGTATTTTTTCTGATATTGAAAATTATATTAATTCAGTTTTTGAAACCATTATATCATGGTCTTTCTGGGTTGCATTCTTGATAGTTATGAGTGTACTCTCAATCTAATTTTCATCTCTTTTCTTTCTGAAAGCCAGTTTTAAAATTTCATTCTTTAACTTTGCTCTTCCAAAATTTTACTGTTATGTGTCTATGTGTGGATTTTTTTAAAATATGCTATTTCAAATATTTGTACTACCCAAATTTTAAGATTCATATATTTAGTCAATTCTGAGAATTTCTTAGCATACATACACACACGCACACACATATGTGTGTGTGTGTGTGTGTATATATATATATATATATACATATATAATGTTTGTAGGGCTATTTTTCTATTTCAAAATATTAACCAGGTACAAATGTTTTATTTTTAAATATTCAAACTAATTCAATATCCCTGTTCTCTTTGCTTATGCTTAAATAGAGTGTATGTGGTAGATTTTCTTATTCTATCTTATCTCTTAAATCCTTTCTTTTAATGTTTTTATAATTTTGTATCTTTCTGTTGCATTCTGGGAAATTTTAAAGATCCGTTTTATAGTTCATTAATTTTCTTTTAGCTATATTTAATCTGGTATTTAATTGTTCATTGAGATTATTTTGAATTAATTAACTAAGTTTTAATTAATAAACAATTTTTAGGGCAGTTTCAGGTTCACAAAATAATTGAGCTGAAAGTACAGTGAATTTCCATACGCTCCCTCTCCCCCTCCCCACCATTTCTTCTAGTATTAACATCTTGCATTGATGTGGTACCTTTATTACAATTGATGAACTGATATTGATACATTATTATTAACTATAGTCCATAGTTTACATTAGGGCTTACCCTTTGTATTTTATACTTCTATGGATTTTGACAAATACATAATTCCATGTACCCATTGTTATAGAATAATACAGAATAATTACACTGACTTAAAAATTTTTTCTCCACCTATTTATCTCTCTCCATTCCTGATTGCCTTCTCCCCAAACCCTTGGCGACCAGTGTTCTCTCTACTGTCTTTATAGTCTTGCCTTTTCCAAAACATCACATCGTTGGAATCACACAGTATATAGTGTTTGGATTCTTTCATTTACTAATATATATTTAAGGTCCTCCTTGTCTTTTCATGGCTTGATAACTAATTTCTTATCACTAAATAATTAATATTCCATTGTATGGATGTACACTGTATGGATTGTTTATTCATTCACCTGTCAAAGGACATTTTCATTGCTTCCAAGTTTTGGCAATTGAGAATAAAGCTGCTGTAACTATTTATGCACAGGTTTTTGTGTGAACATAAGTTTTGGGTAAATACCAAGGTAGAGGCAAAATTGTTGGATTGTATAGCAAAAGTATGTATGTTTAGCTTTGTAAGAAACTATCAAATTGTCTTCCACAATGGCAGTAGCATTTTGTATCCAGCAATGAAGGAGAGCTCCCTTCACATTCTCACCAGTATTTGGTGTCCATGCAGACTGCTGACTTCTCTCTGTATCCTCACATGGTGGAAAGAGACGGCGAGAGCTCTCTGTGGTCCCTGTTTAGGGGAACTAATCAGGCTGAGGCAAGAGGATTGCTTGAGGTCAGGAGCTCGAGATTGGCCTGGGCAACATAGGGAGACCCTTTCTTTGAAAGAAAACATAAAAAAATTTAGCTGAGCATAGTGGTAGACACCTATAGTCCTAGCTACTTGGGAGGTTGAAGCAGGAGGATAGCTTAAGCTAAGGAGTTTAGGGCTGTGAGCTATGATTATGCACCACACTCCAGCCTGGGTGACAACATGAGATCCCATTTCTAAAAAAAAAAAGAAATGGTACTAATTTATCATGAGGGCTCCACCCTCTTGTACCAATTACCTCCTGAAGGCCGGTCTCTTAATACCATTACCTTAGAGGTTAGAATTTACATACGTGTATTTTGGGGGAGACACAAACATTCAGTCCATTGCAATTAACTATGTCAGAAAGTAGTAAATTATTTAAAACAAAAACGATTATTCCATTTATTGGCTTGCTAGATGTACATTTTTGGAAATATTTCATGCTGCTTAAATATATTTCGTTTTTCACTCTATAAGAGAGACACTTAAAAAGAGGAAGCAAGAGAGACTACTGCATGTATGCACATATGGTACTATCAGGATTAAAGCATTCCTGTGTAGGCACCAATCTGTTAAAATATATAGATACGGTGGAGTATTTAAGCAACCATTCTTTTGAATGTCTTCTATGTGTATACCCCTGGGCCATGTGTCTGTACCTGGGGAATGATATGAAAATAAATGGTATAAACTCATCTTCAATGAATCATTATTCTTGAAGAATGGATAGATTTATAGCCCTCTCTTTCCTTGAATTTCATGACATTGTGCTCTTCTGATTTTCCCCTTACTTCTGTGCCCATACCTTTCCTGTTCCTTAGGAAATTTGTACTTCTTTACTTCAAACTTAAAAGTATAGTTACTCAAGGAACAATGAAATCCTTCTCAATATGTAACTTCCTAGGTCCAGAAATATCGGGGGGAAAGCTAGCTCATTACAGTTTTCTCTGACTTCAAATGTTTTAAAGTGCACATTTAGTTTGAATAAAATATAATGACTATATATTTGATGCATTAGAAAAAGTTTTGACTCCTCCCATCTAAGATAACTGCAATTATATCATTCTTTAGAAGAAGTATTTTAAATTTAAATAAGTATGTTCATGTCTAGGTGGAGAATTCTTAGACCAGATGTAAATTAATATCTTCAAATATTTAATGCATGTAAACCTAAGAAATATATAAAAATACCATAATTTAAAACCAATGGGAAGTATATTTTAAAGGGATATTTTAGGAAAAAAAGAAAATGGAAATGTGTCCTAATTTGAGATTGAAAAGTGAGCACTCATGTTGGAACTAAAGCAATGATTAACTGAACAGCAAAGTGATACTTGTAAACAAACAATTATGTATTGACCAAGAAAATGTTGAATAATTCAGCTTCCTTAAACAATCTTGCTTCTCTATTATGAAAGACCCTTGCTTTACATGGTAATAGCTGTTATCTTGTGAATTGTGGCTCAAGCTCTTGAGGATGTTTGTGAAATGTGTTATTGTGGCTCTGAGTCATTCTAGTTGCTGCCAATATTTCTTCATTTTCAGGAGTTAGAGGAAGATGACTCAGTTAAGCCAACGTAATTGATGTAGCACATTGGTGAGGATTGATCATTACTGGCAACCGTTCTTGAATATTGTCTTTCTCTGAGTAGTGGTAACCCCCTTTTTTATCATATTTCCATAGAATATTGAGGTATTTCATACAAATATTTATTAACCTGAAATTATTTCTGCTTCCAGAAAGATGACATACATTGATCATAGATGTTGAAACATTTAACATGTCTAATTCTATAAAGAGGCTTGCTGGTGCAATCAGAAATGTTTTCTTTATTAACATTTCTATAAGTCAGGCATAGCCCTCATGATGAAGTATATCTAGGAATCACTAAGACACACTTTGCTTCTAGAGATCTAGTTAGTCTTTTAATTCTTCTTCCTTACTTTAATCTTTCTTTAGATGTCTAGATGCTTAATAGTTATCAATTAAAGCTTTCTTTCCCACGCAGAGTTTGGAAAAATTCCTTACCTATCACTCAATAAAATTGCAATATTCTTTTTTCTGTATTTTTCTCAATATTTTCCATTTTTTTCCAAATTTTATACCATTACTTCCTTCTATTATATTTTAGAGTGATAAGGGAATAACACAATCATAATTGAAAATGGTTGTATATGAAGACAAATCCATCTGGTATTACATTACATAAAACAATTATTCAAGATAATTATAACCATTGCAAGATGAAGGCAGAAGTAATTTATTTTTCTCCATTTCATTTATTCATTCCACAGCCATTATCAAATATGTGCTATGTGCTTGCACTGTAGTATGATATTTCCTCTTGTGAGGGATGGATATATCTAACACATGTTTTAGTTTCTGAAGGTGTCCATATTATAATTGACATGTATGTATTATGTAATGTTACTTTGTATTCTCAAAACTGGAGGTAGGCTGAAGGTGAAATTAGTAATCAGTGGTATCGTACGGTTGAGAGAATTTGGAATCTGATACAGAGAAGACAGTACTGTTTACCTCAAAGGATGTAAGTAAATAGAGAATTTATAATTCAGTTGATAGATCCAGTGACAGAGAAAGCTGTATGGTATTACAGGAAGACACAGGAAGAGGAGTCAAGAAAAACAGGGGTCAATGAAGGGAACTCTGGGAGGAGGTACCATTTGCCCTGCATTTTCAATGATAATTAAGTCGAAGTGGGAGGAAGAAAAACTTGAGAGGGTATCACTTGTTCAAGGAACTGGAGAAATTTAGCCTGGGTGAAAGGCAGGGTTTGAGGAGAAGGGAAGACTGGCCCCTGAAGAGATCATCAGGGTGGGTCCTGTATATAAACATAGGTATTCTGGGTAAAAGCAGTGGGAGGCTGTGTGACGAGTGACACGTTATTTAACATTCCACGCTGCATTTTTTTTTTCTAAATAGAAAATGGAAATGATAATGCTGGCTACCTCATAGGGTACTTGTAAGGAAAGGATTTTTTCCCCATAGAAGAGTGTCTGGCATGGTAAATACTGGATAGATGCCAAGTTTACTGTTGAAAAATTTAAAGCAGAAAAATAATAGCTATATAAAACCTCATCCCGAGTGCATGTCTTCCTTAATGATATATTTGGTATTTCCTGTATCCTAATGGCATTTTCCTGGTTTTCTTAGAATAATAGGGTAAACAAAGCAAAGAATTGCCTAATCACCGGGAAGTTCATTAAGAATGGTTTAATTGAAATTAAATTTTCAGACCACTTAATTAATATCACTCAGCCTTTCCATTTTAAGGATAATTTATCATGTTTTCCCACAGTGTGTATTTGAACAGCTACCATAAACATGGCTTGATCAGCTCAATATTCTGTATAAATCTAATAGAAACCAGAGGCTCTCTCACTGTATCTGTTTCCTGACAAGAACAGTTCATGCCAAGTTTCTGTGGCAAAGGTCAGTACTTAATAGATACTGTGGTACATTTAATAACCCTATAAAATCCTGGATGTTAAACCACAGCTTGGAATCACAGCCCTGTTTTTCACATATGATCTTATGCACATAGATTTAGATGCATGAACATATTTCTTAAGCATTTCCACTTCTATTTCAAATGTATCTGAAAGGTATGAAAATGTCATTTTCACCAATGCCACTCTCATTTCTTTTATTTACACACTCTTTCAAGGTAAAATTAGAAGACAAGTAACTACAAAGAAATTATTTTGCTGAATAAAAAAGCATAACTATTCGTGTTTTTTCAGAATTATGTGGGAATAAAGATAATGGGGGACCAGCTTAAAGCCCTGCAATGTTTTCCCTTCCCTTCCCTCTGTTTTAATATGAAATCATCCCATAGGCAAAACTCTGGTATTTATTTCCATTACGGAAAAACAAGCACCACATGTACTCACCATCAAATTGATATTAACGGATCAACACATAAGTGCATATATATAAGAATTACATCTATTAGATATTGGGCGGGAGGAGGGGGGAGGAGGGAGGAGGAGACGGGTATATGTGTACACAAAGAGTGCAATACGCACCACGCAATAGGATGGACATATTTGAAACCTGGACTGAGAGGGGGAGGGGGGGCAAGGGCAACACACATAACCTAAACATCTGTACCCCCATATTATGCTGAAATAAAAAAAAAAGGAAAAAAAACATACAAATGAAAGTGTACACTATATATACTACAATAATATATGTTATGCAGATAAAGTTCTTAGTCCTTTGCCTGTGTTACTAAGCCACTAGATGCTTTTCTATATAAAAGATTAGGTTGCATAAGGTTCTAAAGCTTTGTGAATTTAGGAAAGAAATAAAATTATAGTCTTTAGAACAAAATTATTCAAAAGTCACAATTCTGACGTCATTTAATGTATGAAGTACTATAATGCTTTCATATTTCATCAACCCTAAGAAAAAAGGATATATGATACATATCTATTTCACAAGAACATAGAAATGAACATGAATGCTTAATTATGAATTTAAAAATCATTTAGTAATTATATGCCATCCCTTTTGCCATTAAAATATTCTGTTTCTTACCATTAAGGGAAAAGCAGACCCTAAAGTATGCAGAGATTCGGAGAAATTTTTTGCTTATAAATATAATTTAGATTTTAGTTATATATTAATAAACATTTGTGTCACTAAGCTAAAGCCCCAAAATAGTAATGTAAAGTATTTATTATTGGTTTTGAAGGTCTAATAATGCACATATATTAATAATTTGAGCTATAAACATAGCTATAATTACAGTCTATAAGAAAGAGTATTCCCTGTACTTAAAAAATAAGTCCTTTATTACCAAATAAGCTACATTATATTACATTACCTTAACAATATAACTCTACTTTAAACCAGAAAAGTAATGAAACCTTGAAAACAGATCAACAATTAAGTCAAAACTACAAGCATTAAAAGAATAAGATCACGCAAATTATTGTTTCAGTTAAGTGACTTTCAAATTTTAACTCTGTTTCCATTAATGTGATTATTTTACTCATTTTAGTAAGAAAGATTTCTTCTGGAAAAAGAATGACACTAACATCTATTAGGCAAATAAGTAAGCAGCTAAATAGACTAAGGATCCAAAGTGAATATGAATCCCTTATTCTTCTAACACCACCATGTGCTAAGACCAAACTACCCTTAAGTTGTCCTGCATCAGTTTTCCACCAAGTGAAGAAACAATCTTGCCAACAGAAGTCTCCAACTATCATGCTCACAACTATTTCTTAAGGGTGTGATGGGACATAACAAATAGGCACACTCTTTGTCTCCCCTACTCATCTTTCTAAGGGCAATCAATCAAAAGAACAAAAACAACAAAAAAGCACAACAAAAACAATAAAATTACTTTTTTTCTACTGCAGGATATAATAGAAATGTTATATACCTAGATAAATTAGTTGTCAGTAAATGAACTTCTCCAAAGCCATGAAGTCTATTTGAAACACTAGCAGAGGTTATGTTTTCAGGCAGAGGAACTTTTCAGGACCTACTGTGTACTTAGGTCTTAGCACATCTTTTTAATTCATTTGTAAGGATTATTATTATAGTTTCTGATCTTAGTTTCCACTATTCTTCCATCAAATTTCACTACTCCCCATTCCCATAAATAAGGACATTAAGTAACACGCACTGTACTTTTCCACATTTTGTTCTCTTCTGCTGTCACTAGGGCTGCATCTTGAAGCCTTTGTGAGATACACGCCACTCCCCATCCCAATCCTATTCCTATTTGAGATTTAGAAATCCTTTCTCAAAGCTGACTTCTTCCAAAAAGCCTTTAATGATTTCCTTTAACTGGTTGTCTCCCCGGTTTGATTCTCCAGGATGTTTATTATAGACAGTTAAGGAATTAACTTTATTCTGCTTTGAATGGATTGTTTTCCTTCCCAAATTGGTGAACAGTGATCAAACTTTCTAAAATTCAAGGTGATTTTCCAAAGTTGAACTGTCACATGTTTTATTTCTTATTTGTCTTTTAAATGATTAAAGGGAAAACAATGCCAGTACTTGTCACAGAGTTGGGGGGTGGGGGAGGTTTCTATTCCATTTTGAGTAGCTGAGTGTCTCCTGAGCAAGTAGCATCAATTTCAGGGCTCTTATCCAGCTAACCCAACAGGAGAATGTCCTCTGGATGGTTTTGTCTCAATTATCAAGGTAATTGCCACAATTCTTTTCTTCAGTAGGGTAATAGAGACCTGGCCTAAATACAGTTATTATTAAATTTAAGTGATTAACAATTTAAGTTCCTTCTCTATCTACTTCATTTGCTATCAGCGTTTTAATGTGTATTCTCAATTTCCAAGTATGAAAATATTATCCAAATTTGAAACAACAAAAAGATATGTTTTCTTTCAGAAAAGGCCTTGCTTAGATGCCCTCAGGAACCTCAAGAGTAATTATAAAACTGGAACATGGAAAGTTTGCTGAGCACATGGCTCTCCCTTTACAGTAAATGCCAATTTAAATGTTCTTTTCCTACTTTTTTATGTTTCTTCCTTTTCATAATAGGAAGAAATTTCCCCTCCATTCCATTCTCCTCATCTCCTTTCTATAGTTATTTGCAGGAAGTCACAAATTTCATTTCAAAAAGATCTTTTAAATGGTAACTCATGACAATGTGGGTAATTCTCTACTTATAGGATTGTACTGTAGCATAATCAACTCCTGAAATTTCACTGATGGATTACACAATTGGATGCACGCCACACACTGTACATACCAATTTTACTGCTGCCCAAAATTAACATCACATTCCAGGTTGTGAAATATGTTCACTTTTAAGGAAACTTGTATCACGTAAAAAAAAGATCTCATTTTAGAATTGTTGGTTTTGGTTAAATAACAAATGTAAGAGTTTGCAAAATGTTTTAGAATTTTGCAACTTGTTTAGCCCACATAAGTGTAAGGATAATTTATTTTAAATCGTTGCCTCACCTAAGATCTTGGTAGTGAAGGTCTATAGACATTTTCATAGGAATTATTTGTGACTCTAATACTATTTTTTTGTAAGGGATAGAAAGAAATCATAAAAAATATTTCTTCATATACATTGACAGAAAAAAATACATTTTAATAACTTTATTAAAATTCTGCAATACAAGTGTTTCTTTTTGAATCAAAACACAAAAACAGCAAAAGACTCAACTAATATTTAATAATTAATAAATCTGGTGATCATGATGTCTTTCTACATAGAAGCACTATGCAGCTCAATATTTTAAACAGTATTGGTAGTTGAAGAACTGTGATACCATAAAAGAATTAACCAATCCATTTTACAGAAATCATTCCTTTAAATTTACTTCACAGTCTCTGAGGGTTGGCTTTCCAATCATTCACAATCTTATTCCTCTTTCTTTTTCTCCATGACAGGGCTTGGAAAGCTAAAACACGTTCCTAGACTGTCTTGATAGTAATAGTAACCATGTGACTGTTAAATAAAATTTACAGGAGACCATTGGTTTGGATCGAGCTCCTGTACTAGGCCCAACTGGACAAACCAAAAAGGATCATTCATGCCGAAATTCCATAACACCAAGCTGAAACTAGTTGTTTATCTGACCTTCAGAGAAATCAGGACAGTGAGAGATAATGGCCAAATCCTCAAACAAGCCAGTTTTAGCTGGCATGATAAGAAAATTCCCTCTGCTCTAATCTTTACAAAGAAAGTAACTTTAAAACAACCAATCGGCTTTTTGTTCTCTGTTTCTGCTTTCCTCGGTCTTTTCTGTCTATAAAACCAAACTCCTATGCTCAGCTCATTGGAACACTTATTCTGTTTTATAGAATGAGATGTTGCCTGATTCTAGAATCACAAAGAAAAGCTAATCAATATTATTAAACTGAATTTGTTCAAATTTTGTCTCTCGATATGATAGTTTTGCTCAGTGAGATATAAGCTAAAATTCTCAGGAAGTATATTTTTTTCCTCCATATAAAGTGAGGGAGGACAAAGCTCTTTGCGCTTTTATTTTTGCCCTTTGCCTTTATTTATTATTTATTTATTTTTGTGCCAGTCATGAAGCCTGTAAGTACAGTAACACATCTGGTAACCATAATAAGGACAAAAGCAAGACATCCATGGGGCTCCGGACATACCACCCCAAAATATGACATAGTGTTAGGTAGATAGCAATGGATTTGGGGTCTCCCAAGGACAAAAGTGGGTGCTGTTGCCTTGGAGCAATTGCCCCACCTGGGAAGAAGGACAAGTTTGGGACCCAGGTCTCCATCTTGATCCTGTCCGACCCTAACCCTGTCTGGAGCAACTGTCATGCCTGGGGTAGGAGGGAACACCCTATGAATCTGCCAATCAGAACTTGGTACACTAGCTGCAAAAGAATGCAGCAAACTCTCTAGCCCACTAGCCAAGGAGCATAGGTAACAGAGTCCAGAAATTGACCAAGAACAACCCACATGCGTAGTAATGCAACTCTCAATTGTCCAAAGTGGTTCCATGGTGATGTTTGAGCCGCTAGGGAGGTCCCAATCCAGGACTACAAAACAAGTCACAGACCATAACCAAACTCTCTTTTCCTGCTGTGGCAAAGTGTCTGGTTGTCATCTGTGGAGTATGTATCCTACTCTGTAAACCTGTATCTTGCTCTTGTCCTGTAATCCTATCGTAATTGTATCTTGCTCCCCCTCAATTAATTTCACCTCATATTTGCCTTACTTTGGTGGGTCTGGTCATTCTTCAACCATGGGTGCACCAAGAACTGACATTTTTACACTAAAATCTGAGAATAGGAGGCCAGAATATTCTACTCCAGAGTGTACCTCTTTGGTATATTAATTATTTTGAACTACATTCGTTGGCTCATGGTCCCTTTCACCACTTTCAAAGCCAGCAGCATTGCATATTCAAATTCCTCTTTGACCCTGACCCTGCTTCTGTTATCATATATCTTGGACTTTCCTGCCTCCTTCTTTCTCTTATATGGACCCTTGTGATTATATCGGGCTCATCCAGATAATCCAATATAAATCTCCTTATCTCAATATCCTCAATTAATTACATCGGCAAAATCCCTTTTCCTATATAACAGTTATAGATTCTGGGGTTTAGGACATGGACATTTGTGGGGGGACACTATTCCATGAAACATAATATTCATTTTTCACTTTCAGCAAAAATACAAAATTAAATGCTAGTAATTTAAACACTACCATGAAAATAACCAATGTTCTTAGCTATAAAATAGCAATGTTATACTGGGTTTGAAAGGAAATGTGTGTTTAAAAAATCTATAAAACATTCTAAGAGGTAGAAGTGACTTTTGCATGTTTAAAAGTGACCTTGCATATCACAAATACAATTTGGCATAATTGGGATTCATTTATGATTTCAATTTAGGAAAAGCATAGAGGTTTCCAGGCTATAAATGATTACTTTAACACGTATTGGAACATAACAAAAAGTACTCCTTTTCTATTTGGTGTAAAGTCTATATAGTGAATAGATTTAAATTTGCTCTTGTTTAGTTCCCTAGCACAATACTGAACAGTTATCTAATATGATGATCCTTCAGGAAGATAAGAGTACTGTATGGATAAACAAATATATTTCATGGTTCATTCCTTTGTGAATATAGTATTCACAAAGGAGAGAAGCCACTAAGAATCTGTAGAATGATAAAAGAAAAGAACTGATGGTAGCAACAAGAGCAAGGAAAATTAAAATGAGGAATTTGATAAATTCGAAAATACCAAGGAGATCCCAGAGGCTGACCCAGAGAAACAATAAATGTTTGTTTTGGGATTTTTGTTTTTGGTTTTTGAGAGGGAGGAGACAAAACAAACATTCAGGGGAATTAATACCAACTTCTACATTTCACAGAGAGAAGACATTGTTTGAGAAATAAAAATATTAAGATTTAGTAAAAGTCCTCATTAAAAAAATCAGAGTTCCTGGAAGACACCAAGATATTTCAAAAAGAGCATTTGAATAGCTGTTTGCTACCATAAAAGACTAATAAAAAGTAATTCTGAAGCAACATAACACCCAATGTAAATGCGAAATAATAACAGCAATGTTTTGGATTGTTGAGTCCAATACTAAATATGCTAATTAAAAATTTAGGAATATTTTTCTAATTTAGACATAAAACTAAGAATTTCCACTAAAGCATATTTGTCACTTATTTAGTTAATAAAGATTTGGAAAATTTACTTTTCTCTTTAGCTACTATATTCCTGAATGTGCCCCTAAAGAAAAAAAAATGTAAGGCGTAATTATAACACCTGATGGCCTCAAAACTCTTTATTTTCTCAGACATAAAAAAGGAGGAGGGAATACTGAAAATTCCTTATGTTTTTAGTTCGAACTTGTTCTGAGAGATAAAATAAGTATTACCAATTCATTGTGTCCACTCAAGCTTTTAGAGACTGTTGGTCTCAGATAACTAACAGATAATGCTATCATCTGGTAACCCAATTTTCACTGAATTTGTTCTACCTAAAGAAATCCACTTACCAACATATATAAATACAGTTATTTTCAAAGCATGTGGTAACAATGGTTGTTAGGTTCAGCTTTTATTTTTTAAAAACAGCAGAACAAACAATGCAATCTATCAAAATGTCACCAACACTCCAACTCATCCATTCTTATTTTGCTTCAAGTGAGAAATCATAACCTTTTGATATGAAAATAAAGTGCAAATTGGTAAATACATGGCTCCCATGGTTTGAGGTTGTTATCCTATAAACTCCAAATTGGGCAGTATTTTTCCAATGAGCATGTAAAATATTGACATGTCAAATTAGTACATTTTATAATATATGGAGATTAAAATTTTAGAGCCTAAACCTCCCATTGGGATGATTTTCATTTTGTAATCACTTAACAATTATGAGAAAAGGGAAAATGATTGCAATATACAATAAAACCTTGAGATGGGGGTTAAGCAGGACACCCAACCAGGGAGACCATATGTTAACATGGGTTCTAGAGAAACATGAGTGAGAGGTAAAGTTCACAACAAGCTTTAGGTTGAAAAGCAATGATTTGAGTAGGTCATGGAGTTCTCTAAGATTTATCCCAATCAAAAAGAATAATTATGAAACAAGCTGGCTGTGTAGGATTGTGGTTTAACATTTTTTTCACACTGGATTATAAAACAAGAACAGAATTCTCTGTGGTTTACACGGATTTTTTTTTTTTTAATGACTTTCAAGTTATAAATGGGAAAACAAACATGGACACAGCAGTGAAAGAGCATGACACCAGAAACAGACATTTCTGGCTCAACATTAAGACTGGCAGCAAGTTATTTAATAACTCTAAACTTCGTTTCTGGGTGTTCATAAAATTTCTTTGCCATTATTAATATTTTTCTCAAGTTCTCACTAAAATGCCTGCCTATCAAAGCAGAGAAAAAGAAACTCCCTAAAATATTCTATTATAAATTTAACAACAACGTATAACCAGAGACCAGGAAAGTGGAGCCGGGTTCAAATGTCTTTTGCAACTTGAAATAGTATCCAGTAAAAGAATCTAGGACCAAAAGAATCTAGGAAGATATTTCAATCTCTAACCATCTGCCCCCTACGTCAGACACAAGAATATAAACAGACCATAAAAGCTATCAGTCCTCATTCCTCTGAAAGGGTACTATTTCTGGAGGCAAAGAGAATATGATGGTTTTTTTATTTGATACCATTCTTCCCTACATTAGTTCAGATTCTGTAACTAATTTGAGGTTCAGAAAATGACATCCCAAAGTATGGTGCCTGAGACTGGGAAGTCCTCTGAAGTGAGGGCTCTCTGACCTTCTCCTACACCCCTTTCTCCCTCAAGATGTGTCATAGAAAACAGAATTCCTCTGGCCTTAGGGGAATCATAGAAACTAGAATTCCTCTTCTCCAAAGCAAGCCATGAAACCTAGAAAGGTCACTCTGACCTACTACTGAAAGTGGGTCATGAGATCCTCATTCCAGACCAGTTCTGCCCCACACCTTGTTTCTTCACAACTATACACTTTTTCCAACAGACAGCATAAACACAGTTTTCTCTAGGTCTTCAGGTCTTCATTTCTGAAGGCTCTTGTGTCATGGAAAAAACTTTGTTAAATAAATTTGTTATGCTTTTCTGTTGCTAACCTGTCTTTTGTTATAGGAGTTTCAGCTGTAACTCTTGTGATGGGAGAGGAAAAGGTATTGCCTTTTCTGCCCTACATAACTAATGGTTCTGAATTACTATGAAGAGAAAGAGGAAATGTATGTGATAGGTTCATCCTGGGAGATGTATATAGAAGTACATTTAGACTGGGAGATAGGAAAAATGTCTATAATTTTTCATGTGGTCTATTGGTTCAAATTTCTGAGAAACAAGCCATGTGGGTAGAAGATCCCGTATCAGTGCAGCTGAAGCATATTAAATGACATCTGAACAAGTTAGGTCTGGGAGCTGTACACATACACATGCCTCTGCCCTCCATTTGTAGGTATGAAATGGGGTTAAATCAGGACACAGGAAGCTAGAGAATTTGGTTAAAACAATCCACATACTCTGTATGTTAGAAAATAGTCTGGTGGATCTCATCTCTCTCACTAGAAAATGAATAAAGAAAACAAGAGCACCAAAAGCCTAAGATCTCTGAGAAACACTATAATACAAAGGAAATGGAATATTTGAGGTGAGGAAGGACAAACTGAGGGCCAGAGTGGGGAGAATATTATTATATTATAAGAATTAGAGTAATACTTAGGATACAAGAATGTATTAATGATGTGGTTTCCAGAGACAAGAAAGAGAAAACATCAAGATGAAAATGAAAAGACAGAATAATAGACTAAAATTCAATGAGAACCTTGATAAAAAAAGACTATATGAAACATACATACGACTTTCATAACATAATTAAAATTTGCATTGTAGACAGTGTAGGGGCAGAAAGGTGTAATACTTTTCCTTACCCATCGCGAGGGTCACATTGACTCTCCTATAACAAAAGACAGGTTAACTAGAGAAAAGCATGACAAATATATTTAATCCAACTTTTATGTGACATGGGAGCCTTCCAAAATGAAGATTCAAAGACTCAGGTTCTATTTTTATGCTTAGGTTTGATGAAGAATGGACAGTCATGGAGAGATGCTATTGGATAAAAGGACACGATCTAATGGAAACAGACTGAGGGAGAAACCCAGCAAGGCCTGTCCAGATTCTTCTTGGTCTGTGTAGCATTTCCTTCTCCTGAACCTCTCCGGAATGAGGCTCTTCAAGGAAGAAGGGAGAAGGAAGAGAATGACATATCTGGATTTTATGGCTTGCTTTAGGGGAGAGGGGTTCTACTTGCTATGACCCATCTCGAGGAAGAGGAATTCTAGTTTTTGTGATTTATTTTGGGGGAGAAAGAGAGGCAAGAGAGAGGGATGGAAGAAGGTCAGAAAGACTGTGCTTTTGAGGCCATCTGATTTTATTCAGTTCAAAGGCGCAGCATGCCAAGACGGCACACTTTGGGGTCATGTTCTGAGCCCCACCAATCGTTAAGAGCACAACTGGTACTTCAGAGGCAGTGAAGTCCAGTGGTCAATAGCACAGGGTTTGTAGCAAGATTGCTTTCCCCTTACCAGTTATGTGATAGTAGGCTAAGTACAAAACCTGTTTATTTCTCTGTTTTCTCATCTATAAAATGGGGGAATAATAATAGTATCTTCAACGTAGAAATAAGTTATAACTTCTTTAAAAGGAACTTGCATATTCAAGTGAAATGAAAATCAAAGATACAAATGAATAAATTTTCTTGAGCTGAAAATAAACAAATGTAAAATAAAACAAAAACCTGGCTGGATATGGTGACTTACATCTGTAATCCTAGCACTTTGGGAAGTCAAGGTAGGAGAATCTCTTGAGGCCAGGAGTTTGAGGTTGCAGTGAGCTATGATGACACAACTGCACTCTAGCCCCAGCAACAGAGCAAGACCCTATCTCAAAAAAAGTAATCAATTAATTAAAATAAAATAAAAAAAACAAAAACCATCACAACAAAGACAACTATGAAGAACTGTGAATATTTGTTAACAGGACTTATCTAATTCATCATGAATGTAAGAAAGGATTACTCTGAAAATATATTTTAAAGAAAACAAAAATAAACCAATGTAAAAATCTAAAAGCATTTGGCAGATGAAAATATTAGCTGCAATCAAAGACAAAAAGTCATGCTTCACTTTCCAATAATAAATTAAAATAAAATAAAGTAACAAGTAAAGAAATTTTAGAGGAAAAAATTGTGAATCAGACCCTCTTTCTGCCAAATATTATTTACATGTAAAGGTTATAACAAGACAGTCTAATCGACACCACAGAAAATACAGCACTTATAATACATGACATGAAAAACAAATACTTACAAATATTTGGCAGTTAATAAAACATGAATCAAAAAAGAATTCAGGTTTGGGAAATTTGTGCTATAAAAGTATAGGCAAGGAGCCTTTGAAAGAAGGAAAATAAGTTACAGTGAGTACTGAATAAAATAAAATATAGGATAAAATAAAATAATTGGTATAAATGTGGACCTGAAATAGAACACAAAAATTAAATTATAATTTTTAAGTGAAAATGTACATTTTACAAGAAATAATTTACTGGTAAAAGAGCAACTTACGTATAATAATGTAAGTCCAATCCCTGTTTATAATGAAAAGATAAAGTTTTTAAATTGTATTTTTTTTATTTTGGTGAAATAATTAGGTTAAAGAATGGTTTACAAATATAAAGGTGACAACCAGTAGAATCAGAAAGAGGCTATAAGTGTCTCAATTTACTGGAGAAGAACAAAAGATAATAAAACACTATATAAAGCAGAAGTTAGAAAATAAATTTAATACTTTCCATGAATGCATAACAACAGAAAACAATATGACAGAAGAATGAACTTACAGGATTTAAATGGCTTATAAAAAACAAAAATTCACAGACTGGTAAAAGAAAATAGCACTGCAAAATTTTTTGTATTCTAATTATAAAAAACACAAGACAGGAAAGTTAAGGGAAAAAAAATGGGCAAATATTTATCAGAATTCAGAAAGGAATTTGTATTTGTTTTTCGGGCATCTCTATGCCCAAATCCTTGACCAATAGGAACTTAGTGCACATGTAACAATTATGTGACAATAAATAAAGGCATTACACATATGAAAAGTGAACAAAATAAAATACAGTTTACAGCACTAATTTTGCACAATTAGCAATTACGTTAAAAAGATAAAATTGGTAACAGGTCATTTACTATTAAAAATAAAAGGTATAATGTTATTAAGTCATAAACCTATATATTAATACATCTGATAGGATAAAATAAAAAATATATAGCAAATCTAAAACAATTTATTTAGGTGTCTTTATTATACTTCTTGCAGCCACATTAATACAAAATAAATACAGACACAAAACAATTTATATAATGTAACGTGCTCAGAAAGTTGCTTACATTTTATACTCAGCAAACCAAGACTGTACTTTTTTAGTGCTTCTAAAATCTGAAATGAGGTCTTCTAAAGAATCCATTCTTAAAAATGGATTGTAGGGCCTGCTTCAATAAAGGACCATGGGAATAAAATAGCAATGCTATTCAGTGTCTCTACATATTTTGGGGCTCTATTTTATAAAGAAATTCATCATACTCATTAAAAAAAAGCTTCACTAAAACATTAAGATAGTATTCTTTAAAAGGATAAATAATAGAAGGATGAGTATACACATTTATTCATTCATATATGCTAGCTTATGCATGCCTTTGTAGGAGCAAAGGGAAAGCTTCCCTTCCACCCTCTCTGAAGGTTCACTGAAATGAATTGACAATAGACACATTTATAGGAGAAAAATGCATACAAAATTGATTTATGTATACATGAACACGAGAGTCCTGCAAATATATGACTCAAAAAAAAAGTCAGATATTTGAAACTTATATAATCTCTTCATAGGAAAGAGGGAAGTGGGCAGGGGGCAGGGGCTGCAGGAAATTTTAGAGGGATTGTAAATGATTTTTAAAGGGGAAATGAATGACTCCAAAGAACAATGGCTTGGGAAAAGGTCCTCTGTGCTCTGTGGGAGGTGGTGGGAAGGTGAGGAGTAGAACTTCACTATGAACAAATGTTATCTTATTATGAGATAAAGTCTCCAAGTAATCTCTAGGAGTTTCCCTCTGAAGAATAAACAGAAGGTCTATCTGGGTATAGTGATGGCTTTAGTCTTCTCTTTTCTAGCAGTTAAGCTTCCCTGGTTATTTAATAAAGATTCCTAGCGAAAGGGTATTCGGGGTCCAAAGTTCATCACTTTGCTGCTGCTCAAAGCCTCAATCTTAGACAGACCTTTGCATCTGAGCCTCGGGGTTTGGATTTCTCAGAATTCCTTTCCTTCCTCGTCATGTCAGCTACATTCTGCTTTGTATTTTTTGGCGGTGGTGCGGGGTGCTTGTCAAGGCTGGGGTGAGTATGCTGCCTTTCTCCAGTGGCAGCAGACTTCTGCTTCCTATCAGTGCAGGAATCTGGAACCGGGCATGGTTCTTGCTCTTCTTGGCAATTTTTGCTTCTACCTGTACCCCAGGAGCAGCTGACCTTTGCCTAGCACCAGGGCACAGGAGGTTTTCCTGCCTCTCCAATAGCAGAAGACAGCTTTGGCTTCAATGACAGGTGTGGGGAGCATTATTGAAGGGACCTCCCCCAGATCTGCTGCCCAAATCTTCCCTGTGAGCACGTGGTGGAAGTCTGTGGAAACAATCTGGCAAGTAGGTACTGATCCACCTTGTGTCTGCTACCCCTAGGGATTCTATTCTGCTCCACTAGCCTGCACGTGATCTTTAAGAACTCATTAAAATTTTTTTTCTTTGCTTCTTACCCATTTTTATGGTTTCTGTCTTCTCCCTTGCTTTGCTAAAGGTGATACAATTTGTGTGCCCCGTCTCTCTTTGAAGGCATTTGTCACTCCTTTGGAATTCAGTTCACCCAGTTTCTTGTGATCTCAGTTCTCTGAGGGGCTCAAGAATGTTAAAATGTTGTAGGTTATCTTATTAGTTCTCATTATTAGGGGCGGAGTGACATTCTTATGAGGCTGCCTATTTTCAAGATGAAGCAGAACTTAAAGAAAATTTTAAGTCATGGAATGAAGTCAATTTTATAAATTTCAATTGCTTATTTATTTTTTTGCTCACCCAATTTCAGACTAGGAATTGTACGCAGTTTCTCAATCTTATAAAAGCCCTATTTTTGTTTTTTAAAGATACAAATCTTATTACTTTCTTTCATGTTATTTGAAACTCAAAAAGTTAGTACATAAGAAATAATGCATCAAAGTTAAGGGACAAAACATGCTTTGTTTTTAAATACTTATCACAGTTTCCCAAAGAAATTATAAGATTTGCCTAGTTATATATAATTAAAGGAAAAAATAATAAATATTTGTTATGAATGAATGAATGAATGAACCAAAAGTTCACTATTAGGTTAAACAGCATTAAAATCATTCGGATATCAAATGTTTCAATGCCAGGAGACAAAAAAATCTAGTTTGTTCTGGGACCAAAATGCACTATTAAGTTGCAGTCTTCTTTCACCTGAACCGATGCACTGCCCGTTACCCTCTTCCCTCAAATAAACACACATCTGCTACCAGGTAATCATCCAATCACCTTTCTCTCAAACTCAATTCTAGTTACTTTTTAAAAAGAAGTTTTTGTTGTAACAACCTACTAGGTTTCCTGTACTTATTTTTGTCCATTAATTTAGAGCTAAGTCCCTTAGCCCCCAACTGCAGACTTAGTCCTGTATCAGGTCAGAGATAAATTCCACCTTACCAAAGCTCTAGCTTCATTTGCACAGACTATTCAGTATAATATGGGCCTTAGAACTTTACTCCTGAGTCCCACTTCTACCAAAGGGGCATCTTTCCAAGTTATGGCATACTCGTTCCAGTCCCTTGGTCCTTGTCTTCTTCCCTGGTGCCTTGCCTTAATATGAAGTCAAGGACAGTAGTTTCTTTCATTTTGTAACTCTGCTTTGTCCTGACAGTTTTCTCAAAGACCAGAGACCATTGATTCGATTCCTGCAATGACTACAAACTATCTGCCTAGCCGTCTGAATCTCTCCATCTCTGTTCCCCATCTCCCCTTTATTGTGATTCTGACTCCTGCTGTTGTGCCCACTTCTTAGCTCTGGTTGAACCTCCCCCAAACCTGCAATGATTATGCATTATCTCATTCTGTACTCTCTGGAGCCTGGACTTCTTCCACTAGTGTGCAGCTGAGTCTGCCCATGCTATCCAGCCAGCTCTGTGCAGTGTCCAAGACTGGGCTCTCACTCTTGACTTTCCCTCTATTGCCTACCACGTTAAAGCTATCTCTCGGCAATCTTACCATTAGAGTTTATTTTATGTTAGGAGAGTAAAGAAAAGGTATATGCTATCAGGGAAAAATACTTCCAGTTCTCAGCCACTGACCTGACTAAATGCTGTAGCTGGAAGACTGCATTTCCTTTACAGCAGACAGTCAGGACGTCTCTGCCCCTTGTTCTCTCTCTAGCTGGCCTCGTTCATACTTTGTGTCTCATTCTCTTGCCCGTTGGCAGTTAAATGTGCAGGGGTATACAAGAAGGATGGTAAGGGATAGAGAAGAGGAACAAAAGAAGAGGGAAACTCCCAGCTTGTCATTAAATGAAACGACTGGCTCTCCTCACTATTCCACAAGCCAACAATCTCTTCCACATTATGTGTAAAATGCACACGTGCATGGACACGGGGGATTTAAGAGTTTTATAAGAAAAAGTGTAAACTGGAAGTAAAGAGAAAGGGAAGCAAATCCTCATCTTACCATGTTTTACCTGTCACAGCTAACGATTACTATGGTATATTTATTATGGAACCTAATTATTGGTCTTAGCAAATGTGTATCTTAATTATAGTCATTAGGAAATGAAAGAGATTTTGTATTTCTGAGAGCCAAATTAGTGACACAAGCCTCAATGTTCACACTGTTAAACCAAGAGAGAACTCTTTGTTTAAAAATAAGAAGTTTAAAAATCGAGTATTAATGCATGTTTTAATTATTCTTAAGAGTGTATACATTTATTATTGCTTCCTTTTTAAATACAATAAACATCAATATGAACAAAAGACTTCCAGAAGGCCCTGTGTTCATCACTACTGCTTCTGTGTTCTCCACACTATACACAACCCGGGCCAAGAAGGAGAGACAAACAGCTGCTCGACAATCCTCACAGTAGTCCTCGCTTCACTGGGGCCTAGTCACTGTTCCAAATCAGAATTGTCTTTCTGCAAAACAAGACTTTTGCCACGACTTTAAAATATTGTCACCTCCACATATTTAACACAAAGCCAGATACTGCCTGGGACCCTCAGCCAGTTCTGCAACCAAACAACTTAGACCAATATCAAAATATTTGAGGCTAAGTGCAGATAGTTATGCCCCCATTCAAATAATCCTCCACCACCAAACTGAAGACCAGTATTTCTCTAAAACTCTCATTCTTTTGATGTGTTTTGTTCCTTGTTCTTCCTGCTATATATTGACTTCCTTCTCTGAAGCTCTTCTGATGTATCCTCTGTATCTTCAAATTCTCCCTTTGTCTATTAGCTGAACATATTTTTCTTTTTTTGAAGTGACACATGCCCTCACATCTGCACCATTTGGATATGGTGGGAGAGGGGCTGATGACATTCTCTTACATAACTTATCTTCTCTGAAGGCTCATGCCGTAATGTCATATGAACTCTCCTTTTTCCTTGTCACTATAATCAACTGAATTTTCAATAAATTATTCAAATTTGCCAAAAGTTGAGAGACTTCACATTCTTTCTTTCCATGAGAACTTCCATTATAATATTAGAAGGCCTCAAAATCCACATAAATTATCTAATTCCCTCAACTCAGAAATCCTAGACCTCTTAATGCCCATGCTATTCTCAGTCCTCTTTGGCAACAAAATCTTGATGTTATTTTCTAGCTCTCACCTTATATAGCTCTATCTAAAACCATGTAAATACCAGCACTCCACGGACAGACAAAAGCTTCTGACTGTCCTAGCCTCATGTTGTCAGCCATAAGAGTGATATCCATGGGACCTCTTAAATAGAGAGAATATTGGCCTCTCAATGAATCCTTTTCTCTTGACACTTCAGGCCCCTGATGACTTCTATTCT
>CAUYSK010127029.1:0-18307 GCA_963575035.1 Avahi laniger
TCTGGGGACTGAATGGAACAGGGCTGCTGGAGACTGCCTGGAAACTCGGCGGAAGTGTTGCTCTTACCCTCTTTTCCGCCCTAACAGAGGCGGGGCTTGATTCCTCGGTTGGGACAGACTGTCCGCAGATTCGGGGGAAAAAGGGAAAAAAAAAAAAACCAACTGCGGCTGCGCGTGCGCTGCTCTCTTCACGGGGCTCAACCAGCTCTGCTGCAGCGGCAGCAGCTATGACTCAGGCTGATGGCTGATGCCCAGGCACCAAGTCCCCGCGGTCGCAGGCTCTGGGTTCCCTGAGTTGCGGCTGCCCACCGTCTGGTAGTCGGCACTGAAGCTCCCAGAGCCCCCGCGGCCGCGGGAGGATTCTGTGTTGTGTCCCTCCCAGCGCCCACAGAACTTTCAGTGGTTTCCGCGGAAAGAGCCTCTTTTATGGAGTTCCCCTCCCGCGATCTAGTCCTGGTGGTCTCCTGTGGCGAGAAGCTGCCTCCAAATTCTCCCCTGTGGGCTCGCGGCGTCCGATCCGCGGGGCGCCCGCTCCGAACAGCCCCTCCCCTCCGCTGCTGCCCCGGCGCCGCGCTCCGGCGCGTTCACAATGGACCCGCTCCTGTCTCGGCTCCCCACCGCTCGGCAGTCTGTGCTACCGCTTCGCTCTGACTTCTGGCACTTCCCTGCGTGCGTGGGAGTGGGGTTTGGTGAAGGAAGAGTCGTCTTCCTGTGAGTCAGATCTCTCTGCCCGGGCCAGCCCGCCGCGGTCGCGGCTGACCCGCGCTGCACTTCCTTTTGTCCCACTCCCTCCGGGTGTTTTTACAGTTCTCCTTACTTTATCTGCGGCGCTGCTTGTCTCTCGCTGCTTCTTTGCAGATTCGCAAAGCCGATCCTGTGGGAGAGCGCCTCACTCGCATGTGGGTGTCCGTGTTCTTCACCTCCCACTGTGGGAGCAGAGAGCCAGGAGGTCACCCCTAATCCGCCATTTTTCTCTCCTCATGATTGAGACTTAAACTATTAGTTTTGACTATTAGTTTTGAAGATATAAAAAGAATTTATGGATATTTATTTTCTAGGCTCAAAGAGTGATTAAGCACAGCAGTATGCCTGGAGGTACACTGTTTTCGCCTTCCCATAAAACTGTTTTAACTGAATGTCAACAGATCATCAGGCTACCCTGAAAAATGTTTTCAGAAAATTTGTTGCTGTTACAGTGTTCCTGAGTATTTTTGTCTTTTTAAACGAGAGGAGAAATTTCGTTTATCTCATTACCAGGAGCAATTATGCTTATCTTCTTCTTCTTCTTTTTTTTTTTTTGAGACAGAGTCTCGCTCTGTTGCCCTAGCTAGAGTGAGTGCCGTGGCGTCAGCCTAGCTCACCGCAACCTCAAACTCCTGGGCTCAAGTGATCCTCCTGCCTCAGCCTCCCAAGCAGTTGGGACTACAGGCATGCGCCACCATGCCCAGATAATTTTTTCTATATATTTTTAGTTGTCCACATAATTTCTTTCTATTTTTAGTAGAGACGGGGTCTCGCTCTTGCTCAGGCTGGTCTTGAACTCCTGAGCTCAAACGATCCGCCCGCCTCGGCCTCCCAGAGTGCTAGGATTACAGGCGTGAGCCACCGTGCCTGGCCTATGCTTATCTTCTTACCTTGAATATCTCCTTCATTTTTATTGGTAAACATTGCTGATCTTAGCCTCTTAATTATGTTACATGCTGGAAGTCTAGAGCCAAAGTCTATCTCTAGCAAATGACCTTAAAATAATAGCTTCCACTCTTAGATTTGTGTTATCATTTCTGTTCTCATTTTGTCTACCTTCTTTAACTATCTTGTATGTATTTTTCTAAGCCATCTAAAATTAAATGTTTGGTTAAATGAATTACTAATAAATTCATAATCAATGCTATATGATCTGTCCTATATTTTTTCATGTTTCTATCCAATCATTCTTCCATACTGTCAAAGGCATATCTCATTAGAAATTATATTCTGGGATTACTTTGATGCTTACCTTTTCAGCTACCTCTCGCACAGACTGAACACTTGTTCCATACAGATGATTGTTATACTGGCCAGCTTCAATGAATTTATGTTCCTGGATATCTTTTTCCATCTGCTCTCTTGAAGTCACAAAATGATAATCTCTTCCATCTACCTCATAATCTCGTTTTGGTCTAGTTGTATCTTTAATAGAAAAGAACTTGGGGAAGTGTTTAATATAAAAAAACACAAGAGATCCATTTCTACTTATATCATTGTTTTGTAACATTCAACACAACAGATTAAATCTGAAAAAGGACAGTAACATGGAGGATGGAAGAGTAATTAATAAAATAACTAAGTATAAACCATTAATCAAGGTTATATTTACTTTTCCCACATGTGATGACAGAAAATGTTAAGAATAATAATTAAGAGTTTTTGTTTGGTTACTTACGAGGAACACAGGATCCAAATTTGTCAGGAAATTCTGAGATCAAATCATCATTTATCCTGTCTTTCATAGGTCCCAATATGATCACTGGTCGAGTATAATTAACTATAAAGAAAAACTACATGTTAAAAGGAGTAAACACTCAACAAATACCAAGGTATTTTATTTCACCCAGAGAACAAAAATATCCTTAATTGTTATGAAGAATTTTTTTTTCTTTTTTCTCCAACCTACTCTACCATCATCCAAAGATGCTCAACTTGCAATTTCATAAACCTTTACTAAAATCTTAAACTTGACTCCATCTTCTGCTAAAAGTCACACAATTGATAATTCAACCAAGTTAAATTTAGCATTTTAGCAGATAATGTTTCTTTACATTGCTAACACCATATCATTACAAATGAGAGCACCAAGTACAGTGTTTTACTGATGGTTTTTGAAGTAGAAATTGTAAGGAAGCGCAATAAAGAAGGGCAGAGAAGAAACTGGGTGTAGGAAGTAATATAATCACAGTAGTGATCTGGAAAGATAATTTTTTTTTTGGTAGAGATGATGCTTTGCTACAT
Source organism: Avahi laniger (assembly GCA_963575035.1). Classification (NCBI taxonomy): domain Eukaryota; kingdom Metazoa; phylum Chordata; class Mammalia; order Primates; family Indriidae; genus Avahi; species Avahi laniger. Next base: position 2,989 of record CAUYSK010127029.1, read on the forward strand.
TGTTCAGGCTGGTCTCAAGTGATCCTCCCATCTTGGCCTCCCAAAGTGCTGGGAGTACACGTATGAGCCACTGCGTCAAACTAGAAAGACGATCTAACACAAGTGTATACACTGGGTTGTAAGGGATCATGCTGGAAGAAGGGAGAATGGCAGTGAGAATCAGAACACTGTGGTAGGAGGAATGAAAAGAAGGTCATGAATAAGAAGATTTGATAGAAATATTAATAGAACAAACAGGACCTACAACTTCTTGGATGAGGAGGATGAGGAACAGAGAGAAGTCAAAGATGCTTCCAGGAGTTTTCAAAAAAAGTTATTGGAAGGACAGTGATACTAACATGAACAATGGAAAAAAGTTGCTTAGGAAATAAAACACCAATATAGAATAGCCAGTATAAAATGGCTAGATTTTAATATACTGTCGGCTAAACCATGTTTCATAAAATACATATAGTAAATTTCTACATATATACATATAGTAAAAAATATACAGTAAAATTATAATATAGCATTTTTTTGAGGTATCAGTTAGACCTTTATGTTCCAAATTAAGTGATATATTCTTTTAGAAGATTATAAAACATCAACAGGCTTCACAAACCTTCTTGTTGATTCACTGGTTCATAAGATAAGACATATTCTTCTTGACCACCTATTAGAAAGTTAAAGCACAGATGAGAAACTCTGTATAACTACTGCTTATCTAATTTTTCATACATAACATATATTACTAGAACTTTGCCATATAAATGGCAGAGATGTAGAAAAAAGTACTTTAAATTATTTGTGGCAATACTTAGTAAAATAAAAAAGTGGCAAATTATAAAGTCACAGGATAAATTTGGTAAGTGCAAAATAAATATAAATGAGCTAAATAACTATTGTTCTGTTATTGTATTTTATAGATTATAATCAAATCTATGTAAAATCTTCATTTGTGACTTTGAGTATGTGCTATTCACTTTTTATCTAGAATCTAAGAACTATTAAATCTTTTAAAGATTAATACTTTAATGAGCAGTTCTACATATATACATATTAGGAAATTTGCTGCTGTTTAAAATGTGCTACTTTTTGGTCCCACTAAATGTAATATTTAATAGAGTACATTTTATTTTAAAAATAATTATCACTAACAATTAAAATTATAAACAGAAAAGTAAAACTACTCTCATTATTTAGTTGATGAAAAATTTCACTAATTTGACTTTGTAAAATAACATTTAATGTGATTTCAAAAGAGATTTAGGTAAAACTAAATCCTTCCCTTCAAACAAAATGAATCACAGTGATGGTAAGGGAGATAAATACATTTTGCTTAAAAGCAATTAAGAAGTTATAGCCTATGAAGGTTAAATTAAAGGTTTAGAACTTAGGAAATATTCTAAATAAAAAAGTCTATAAATTATATCTGAATCCAATAAAAAGAACTAAGAAGTTAAAAATTCCACTTCTACACACACACACACACACACACACACACACACACACACACACACACACATACGTGCAGAAAAACAAACTAGAAAAGACTGTTAATCCAAGTAGTTCAATGAAAGTAATCAATATCAGATAATGTATTTGAAAATTTTCTCCTTGATTATCAAGATTTTATAACAACTTTATCACCAATTTTGTCATGGGTTTATATTTTATGCATGTAGCTTAGCTGTAGGTCTTTTAAGACCATATATTGGCATAAATATTCTTTTCTGCTTTAAAAGCCTGTTTCTTTGTTTTCAATTTTATTATCATAGTATATAAAACAGATATTTTACAAGCTGTTTTCTAAAGTACTGATGTAAAACACGGTTTACATACTAGCAAAAACATGCAATTTGAATATTCCACACCTTAATAATTCATGCAAATGGTGAGACAGTATATACTTTCATTACCTCTTTTTAGTCTAGAAAGCCACTCAGCTGCTCTACAGTGGGTTCTAGTTATAAGTTAATAAAGTACTGAAATACAAGAAATCATATTCCCACACCAAAAAAAATCTTAAGTAATTATTACGTAGAAAAAATAACCAGCCAAATGAAATGAGGATTAAAAGTATATACTGTCAACATGAAAAAATATTAGGGACTGATATTAACAGGATGGACCTTTTGAGCAGCCATACTCATCTGTAATCAAGATTACTTTCATATTAGACAGCAGTAAAAAAAAAGGTTAGAAAAGCAATTTTAATTTTTAAGGTGCTACAACTGATTATATTTATGTACTCTCCCCTTCTCCCATGCCCAAATCCGTTTAAAAACATCACATGCCTGTATAGTCCTCTTAATAATACTGAGAATATAATATAAAATATCAAAAAGAAATCAGTATTACTTTTTGAGCTGTCATTGAAAATGTTTCCTTCCTCATTTCTTATGTTCACCAAGAGCTGGTGATAAACAATGACTTGACTGAGACCAGTATTGGTGACAGAAAATAAGAAAGGAAATAAAGCTAATTATAACTTAGCATTATTGAAAAATACTATTTTAGTGCTCAGATTAAAAACAATTACTAAACAAAATGTCAAAATATTAATACAATTTACCCCCATTTAGATATTAATTTCTTATAAAAATATACACATATACACACACATATGTACTGTGTATTCAAATAACACTTTATCAAAAGGATCTTAGTATTTTATTAAAATTTTGTAAATTAATCTCTATGTAGTATAATTTTATTTTTCACATACAGAATTTTACTTGATTTTACTTGAATTTTACTCTCTGATTTTAAAATATTAATCATCTAATTTTCACTAAGGAACCCCCCACCCCTCAAAGGACAGGTATTACTTGAGATTACAAAAGAACAAGTAACTTAAAACACTTACGGTAACTACTTTCACTATCGCTGGCATTAGAAGTTACATGCTCTGAAATTGCAGGACAATGAAAAAAATAAAACAGTGTCATGAGTTTAAAAAGCTAATAAAAGCAAATTATCAAAATAAAACAGGGTGACATTACAAAATGTTGAGATATAACCACACATAACAAAAGAGTTAAAAAAATATTTGAGTTTTCGAAAAGTTTACTTTTTTCAAATAAATATGAATTAGCAAAAGAAAACACTTGTACTTAAGGACAATGCCTCATTTTTGTACAACATAGTATATGAACAAATCTATATTGCAAACGGCAAGTAGAATATGACAAAAAGGGCAAAATGATCCTAAGTCCAAATACAGACATAAAACCCCCAAGAGAGAAAATGTTAGCACCATTTAATTCAGTTTATGAAATAGTGATGACTGGCAAAGGAGACAAGTTATATCTGAGCAAACAGATGTTCGTTTTAATGAAGTGGTATCTTTGTAATTAAAAAATGAATAGATGATCTTGTTTTTAGTCCAGCTTCATTTCTGAAGAGCAACGAAAATCCATGTTTCTGAGATCATACAGATAAAGCATTTTAGATGTCATAAATTCAGATGTCTTAAAAAAAGTCAAATGGAAGGGAATTCTAGATAGTGTCACTGTATTTTAAAACAGACTAATGCTTCTTAGAAACTCTGTTTTGATAAAATTGATGGTGGCTGCTTTGAAAAACAGAAAAAAAATAATGGAAACAAACATACCCAGTTGAAAACTGCCTGGCTCGATTTCATAACTTGATTATTTAGTAAACAACAGACATTCTTCTCATGCATGTAAATGTAATCTTGGGTATTCTCTCAATAAATACCTCTTCAATAAAATAATACTTTCATTTATAAAAACTAAAAACTAAAACTTTCAATGAGAGAGGGAAACCTAAATTTCTTATGTTAGGGAAAGGAAAAAAATTTTTTTAAGGATAAGGAAAAAGTTTGAGGATAAATATCTGCTATACCACACTACCTACAGCATCTCCTAAAATCAAACAGCATTAGTGAGAATTCCAGAGAATGGCAGAACGTAAGATTTCAAATAGGATTAAAAAAAAAAAGATTTCTGAACTGCTTTCATAGTGAATAATAAGTCTGTTATTCTAACTTGCAAAGACAAGATGTAACTTTCTCAATTATGATTACATACATTTTAAATAAAGCAGGGACTTTAAAAATTGCAAGTAAAATTGACTAATATATGGCAAGCAAATGTAAAATGGTGGTTTTTTTAAAGCTTATATTTAAAAATTCTTTCCACTTCAAAATAATCATTTAAAGTTATTGCATAATATATTATTAGATTAATAAATTATTATTTACCTTGTTATTTATTATTTAGAGATTTTAGTTTGCTTTAATCTGTTTTTCACAAACATCAATAATTATGAATGCCTTTATTTATGTAGCTTTTTACCTTTTGTCCTATTTCCTTAGAATTCATTCCTAGAAGTAGGAATGCTACATTAAAAAAAGTTCTTAAGTTTATATTAGGATTGATATTACACTCTAAAACATCTAATTTGTAAAAGAAAGAAAAATTAGTTATTACAGTGGAGTGAAGGGAGGGGGAAAGGAGTATAGAGGAAACACAATTGGTTAACTGAATTGATAATTATGGAAACTGGATAAATGAATACTTACAGGGTTTATTTTTACTGTTCTTCTACTATTAAATATGCTTATATGTTATATAATAAAAGTTACTAGAATCTCTTTCCTATATTTTTTATTTTTTTGAGACAAGGTCTTGCTCTGTTGCCCAGGATAGAGTACAGTGGTGTCATCATAGCTCACTGGAACCTCAAACTTCCGGGCTCAAGCAATCTTCCTGCCTCAGTCTCCCAAGTAGCTGAGACTACAGGTGTGCGCCACCACACCTGGCTAATTTTTGTTTGTTTTTTTTTTTTTGCAGAGATGGGGTCTCACTCTTGCTCAGGTTGATCTCGAACTCCTGGTCTCAAGCAATTCTGCCTCAGCCTCCCAAAGTGCTAAGATTTATAGGCATGAGCCATGGCTTCCAGCTCTTTTCTTTTTTGAGATTTCTCCTACTCATCTTAAACTCTCTAAGATTGCCAAAGGCTATACAACAAATTCTGCAAGTTCTTTCAAATATCATTTTACTTAGCTCCCATACAATAAAACCTCACTACTTAAAGTGCGGTCCTTGGAATAGTATCATTCCAATTACTTGGAATCTTACAAGAAAAATAAAATGGTTTTCTCCTGATAATAAAAAAAATCCTCTTCAGAACACTTCATCAACAACAATCAAATTGGGCTGGGCGCGGTGGCTCACGTCTGTAATCCTAGCACTCTGCGAGGCCGACGTTGGAGGATCACTTGAGCTCAGGAGTTCGAGACCAGCCTGAGCAAGAGTGAGATCCCGTCTCTACTATAAATAGAAAGAAATTAGCCAAACAACTGAAAATAGAAAAAATTAGCCAGGCACGATGGCACGTGCCTCTAGTCCCAGCTACTTGGGAAGGCTGAGGCAGGAGGATTGCTTGAGCCCAGGAGTTTGAGGTTGTTGTGAGTTAGACTCATGTCACGGCACTCTAGCCTGGGCAACAACAGAGTGAGACTCTGTCTCAAAAAAAAAAAAAAATCAAATAAGCAATAATCACATAAAAAGGTGTTCAACTTAATTACTTATTAGGAAAATGCAAATTAAAACCACAAAGTGTATCTCTACCATCCACAAGAATGGTTAAAATGAAAAAACAAAACAAAACAGACATGCCAAGCACAGATTAAGGATACGAAGCAACTGGAACTCATACCAAGGATGGGCAAATTGATAAAATTACTTTGGAAAACTATTTGGCAGCACCTACTAAAGCTGAACATCTGTATACATATGACCCACGAATTCCTTTCCTGGATATTTTTCCAACAGAAAGGCCTATCTGTGCTCACCAAAAAACATGTGCGAGAATGTTCAAGGCAACACTTCAAAATAGCTCCAAACGAATGTTTACTTACAGATAATAGATAATATATGTACAGTTTCATATTTTACTTTTTTCATTTATCTTGTATATTTTTCCATGCCATTATTTATTTTAAAATATGATTTGCAACGGTTATATAATATTTCAAAGTATGGATAAATCATATTTCATTAACCACTTCCCAACTTTAAGACATTTTAGGATGGCTTCATTTTTTTTTTTGCTGTTATTTCTAAACAACAATAAACATTCTAATATACAAGCCTTTATCTCCATCTCTAATTACATCCTTAGGATAAATTCCTTGAAGAGTATTTAGTGGGTTGAAAGGTGGCCTTGTTAATCAAGTAGCTAACAGAGGAATTAACTATCAAATAGAAAGAGAAATAAACTGACAGCACATAATTGCCCCTTTGAAGAGAAAACTCACAGCACAACTGCCCTTTGTTTTGATTAAACACCTGGAGTTCAACTCCTCATCTAAGCCTAACTTGTTATCTCTAAGAGTTTCCTTCTAAAAAGCCTTGAAGGGCCCTAAGAGGACAACAGGGGTGTGAGCTCTCTGTTTCAGTTCCTGCTAGAACCAGATTCCAAGGACATACAAAGTTGGCCTCACAGAGGAAAGAAAAGAAAGAAAGAAAGAAAGAAAAGAAAGAAAAGAAAGAAAGAAAAGAAAAAGAAAGAAAGAAATAGCACACGAAGCAGTTTCACAGCTGTTTTTGCTATCAGTTGGCTGCAATCACTTTTTGCTTTCTCTTTGTCCCCAAATAAAAAGCCCAAACCTTCTATCCTAGGCACTGACACTTCCCTGTCCTCCTTTCTTGTGCCCTTCCCATCTTTGGGAAGTAAAATAAACTTTCTTTCCTGTAACTGTTCTTCTACTCCTGGTGTGAGAATTCTTTCTCCAACCCATGCCATGAGCTCCTCTTGAGTCCCTGATGACCCTAACATGGGTCAAAAGATATGCTTTTCCAGAAAGGCTGTGCCAATGTACATTTCCAAGTGTAGTATGTTAAAAGTAGTCACTCCGCAGAACCTTCTCCATCCCTGAATTTCCCTTTAAAAGAAAAGTCTGCCAAGGTGACAGGTAAAACATCATTTTATTGATTATTAGGGAGAAAATTAAACATTTTAATATGCTTATTTCATTTGTATATCTTTTGAGCACTCTTGTCATACCCTTTGTCCAGTTTTCTAATGGGGAGTTAGTTGGCTTATTAATCTGTTAGAAATTTATAGTATAAGGACATTATCCCTTTGACATACATTATCCCTTTGACATACAAATACATTCTCCAAGTTTTTATTTTTATTTTATGATGTTTGATGAACACAACTATTCTAAATCTCTCTAACCAAGTTTCATCTTTGTACTCAAACATTTCTTCCTGATAGAGTGTATCATGTCTTTTCTCTTTGTTCTCCCTTAATACATCATTAGTACCAACCAAGCAATACTACTACTTTTACATCTTATTTGTACCACAAATGAAAATAAGTCTGGGTTTGGCATCTTAGAGTTCTGCATAACTATGCTTAAATAAGCCTTAAAGATGAGAAAAAAGGAAAGAGATATGTAACAGGAAACTTACATGCCTAATTGAGGAAGTTTTTCAGTTGCACAAAGTGGAAAGTTGTAAAAATGGAAAGGCTGTATATAATAGGAATAAACCTTGCCTGAACCTGTATGTCACGATTTCACTTCTGAGTGCCTTATATATCTTCTATTGAGTTACAACAGAGTTATATTCTTTAGTCTGTTAAAGGAATCTTAACCAGTTTTACTCCCTTGAGCTTTCTGAAAATTGCATCCTTAAAGCATAAAAGCTGCACAGGTTTCCGTTTCTAGCCTTTCACAAGTATGATTTAGTTACAGTCTCCCAGACTTCTGTTGTGCTCTCATTAGTTGTGTTAGTCAAAATTAGGTGTGGAAAAGTGATTTCTCTCATTGTTTTTGCTACTGTCAACATGGTAAACCAATAATTTACCTGACTCTCTTTTTTAGAATAAAGAACGGCCGAATTCATGTCTAGGAAAAGTATCTATGATATCACTTCTTTTTCTTTCTTTGTTCTTCAATTAAATACCCTGTTTTTCATAGGCTGTGTAAATTTACATGCAGATGTACTTTAATTTTGATATTCAGAGTTATTCTCCATCTCTTCAATAGGCTTGTTTCTCTGGAATAATTTAGCCTTCTGTTTGGAGTTCTGTTCCAACAAGGCTTAATGACTACCTATATTAGGTTGCATTTAATTTTTATATTAAAATCTCACAAGATTTTCCTAAATTTATTCCCTGTATTCTGAATTTTAGAATATAGATAACTCAGGCCACAAGAAATGTCCTTGACCCACCCTTCTTTTTAGGGTATAATTCTACTGTATAATTATAGGTACCTTGTCAGCTGTTTTATGTGGTCTATTTTATGTGGTAACCTCCATCATATCCAGTTTTAGAATTTTACTGATATTTTTCTGTCTTCTTCATTTTCTTAATAAAATCTTGATCTAATCATTAAATTACCAGGCAAATAAATTCTTTCAATTCTTGTGAGATGAAGCACAGAAACCTATCATTCAAGGTACCTTAAGTCACCGACCAGAAAATAAAATCTTTATCTAAATAACACTGTCCAATAATAATCAATTACAATTTTCCATATTATTTCCTTTCCTAAGTCCCAATCTTCAAATAGAACCAAAGATACAAGGTCAAGGTATTACATAATTGTCATCCATTATAATATCAATATTGGAACAAAATTTACTTAGTTCCTTTTTTTTTAATGAGTTTTCCATAGATTGTTTTTGACTCAATAGATAAAAATCTGTGGGTCCATTTGCTGATCCATACCACCTTCAAAATATGTTATCAATCTCAAAATGAATTCTATAGCATTAATAATCTAGGGTAATATTTTCCAGTTTTGAAGGTTTTCATTGATAATTTTTCTCAAATGTAAGAGATTAAAAAAAGGGCACCACTAGTGATAGGAAATCTGTGGTCTTTACCAAATCCTAAAAAGGCACGTGCAAAAATAACAAAGCGTGTCCAACAGAATAATTACACATAAAGCATACTGTTTTCAATCTGATATAACTCTAAATCATTAAGGTTGCAATAAAAGTCAAGTACCTATAGTTCAGATTAAAATTCCAGTATAAAGTTAGCATATATCAGGAAAAAAATCTGAGAAATTTAATGTTTAATGTAGATCTAAGAAAGTTGAAAGATATAAGCTATATCCTTAATGATCAATGAATAACAAAGAAATATGTTTTTAATATGCTGATGGAAATACCACTGAGGAAAAATTACCCTAAAAAATTACTTCTATGAGTCACTGTCACCTAGAATTACTTAGTAATATTTGATAAATTTTCATATTTAATTTGAAAAAACAGTTTAAAATTTTGTTTGCTAAACTGGCTTCTTGCTTCATTCATTCCTTCCAATATTTACTGAATGCTTTCTATATACCTGATTCTGTGCCATGCTTTCTATGAGCCTAAGTAACTAGCTAGAAAATTAAACAAGAAAAATAGCAACAAAAACCAAAAACAGGGACAACATCTTGGTTAAAGGAAAAATAAAGGAAAATATTTCATTTCTCATAACTTGCAATCTTCTTAAAAAAGAGATACACAACTGACCCCATAAACAAACCATTACTTGAACTTGATATCTGCAGTTCTTCTCTAATAAATAAGATACAGTGTTTTTTATACTTTTATGGTGATGCTTTATAACATATAATCAAAGTGATTTTAACTTATTTTAACAAAAAAAGGGGGACACAAAACTCCAAGGAAGCATATTTCTACATTTTAATAACAAAGGTAGGTGGTACTATTTAAAAAAAAACTTAAAAAATGTCTTTATATTTAAAAAATCCCTAACAAAAGTAACTGCTAGAAAAATTACAAAAAGGAAAATGTAATTATGACCACAGAGTTTTTCAAGTGACATGTCAAAAATGGAAAATAAGAAAAAAAAGCATGTATTATAGAAATAAAAGTCCCAAGCATGTTATAAACATGAAAAATTTAAAAGCAATCTAAATAATATACCTCCTTATGCCAGAAGGGCACTACCATGAATCTCAAAATATATCTGAATAAAGGTAGGTCTGTAGATGGAGGTTAAAAAATAACTTGGGAGTATTTTGATCACTTACTCAGGCCTTTTGATCCCATGTCGTCAGGGATCTCCTGTAGAGAGTAGTCCCCAGAGAGCAAGCAATAAAAAGATAATCAAAGAAAATAGTTGTCAGTAATGCATAAAATTGGTGCTACAGTAAGAGACAGTTCCAAGACCATTACAGGTACACATATCTCACAGAGCATTTTTGCAGATTTCTAGAAGTTTGAAATGACCTAGCAGCTAACTGTAATCTATCAAAAGAATGAAAGTTCCAGCTTGGAGGCTGTTTAGGGTAGTGAAACAAAATTTCAGACCATTCCTTGCTTTTTTAAAAGTAAAATTAGATTGTCTACACATAATAAAGGAAAAGGATAAAATGGAATGATACCAGACAGTCTAGTATCAAAGACTGGCAAAGCTACACCTAGAAATAAATTAGCTTCTCAGTTATTCGTGCTTTTCCTCTAAAATTCTTTGACTGTATGAATGTTAAGTGTTGTTCATAAAAACCTCCACTTTAAATAATTCTATTTATATATTTATGTTTGATACAAATACATAACTTAAAAATATTGTTTACTTTAAATTAAGAATTCTTAAGGTGCCAGAAAAAAGTTAAGATTGGCATACAATTAATTTATGTATGTTAAATTGCCCCTGGTTAAGACAATTAGTAACCTGTTGCAGCTCTTGAAACTGTCTCCATGGTAACAACCAACTGCAGGGCAGTAGGTCCCTCTACATTTATTTTCAGTTGTCCACTGGATCCACATACTTACGGTCAGCATCACTTGTTTCCTGCTCACTCTGGTCCTTGTTCTTGTAGAAGGGGAATTTTCGGGAAAAGAGGTTCTTTTTACGCTTGTCATTGAATGACTGCTGAAGAAGAGAAGGAGGGGCAAAACAAAGGGATGTCTACTGTCTGTGTGTACAAAGGCCCAGCCTAGCAGCTCTGTGGAAGCTGACTCCTATGACCACAGTGTGCAGTTTGTATATGACTCTTACTTTAATCACATATAAAGTGAATGTCTAATTTCATATGAATTTCTCTAATTTTAATATATTTTGCAACTGAAAATATTAAAAAATTTTACAGTTTAATTCAGTTATACCTAAAAATAAGGAATAAATGCTACTTGACAAAAAAAGTAAATCAGATTAACCAATACTAAGGTACAAACCAAGCTAACATTTGTTTATATCAATCCATATTTTTCTAGAAAAATTTCCAAGTACTAGGTACGCCATGGAAAAGTTATTTTAAATGTTACTATGCTAAATATTACTGTATTATTATTTTTTATGCATTAGATAGTAATCTTCATTTTCCTTTGGCCTGACCACAGTTATTTCCTTTTCTATTTTTTTTTTTTGTGGCCACAATGAACTAACAGAAAAGCCATTATTAACAAAATGAACCAAAACAATTATGAGAAAGTTGCTAATGCTGAATATTTAAAAATAAATAATCTTTTTTTTTTTTTGAAGAGGAAAAAAGGTAAGTAAATGTTTACAGCATGAATCAGAAAATGGGAAGAAAATGAAGAGGTCCATCAAGCATGAGTCCAGCAAAGACTTATCAATGCTATCTAAGCCAAGGAAGAAAAGTCAGAAGTCTCCTAGACAACCTGAATGTTATCAGGACTGATTTACTTGTTTTAATTAAGCTCTACTATACTTGTCTATTTTAAAAAGTATATATAAATAAAATAGAACCATATTCAATCCATTGGCCCAATGGCTTTCACAGAAAATAAAATTTTGGTGCCCACCAGAGCCACAAAGGACTTAAGATTCTAACATTTTATACACAATTGCTACGTGGGAGCTGAGCAGCTGATTTGATGGTCGTTACTGTATAGATGTTGGAAAAAAGTTTTTTTTCCCTTTAATGTTCCATTTGTACATTCATAGATTTAAGAACATGTAGCACAAAGAATGATGAGGCTATTGAAAAAGAAATAGCTTCTTTTGTAATTTCTATGTCATAGGTATCTATGTTTTGAAGGAAATAGCCTTTAACTACCAGTGACATTTGGAATTATTATTTTTTTTGAGTGGAGGAGGAAGGGAACAATATAAAGGATAGAAATTTCACTCTGATTTCTTTTTTTTTTTGAGACATCATAGCTCACTGCAATCTCAAATTCCTGGGCTCAAGCAATTCTCCTGTCTAAGCCTCCAGAGTAGCTGGGACTACAGGGGTATGCCACCATACCCGGCTAATTTTTCTATTTTTTGTACACAGGGTCTCAGGCTGATCTCAAACTCCTGGCATCAAGAAATCCTCCCACCTTGGCCTCTCAAAGTGCTAGGATTACAGACGTGAGCCACTGCGCCAGGCCCCTGTTCTGATTTTTTTTGAGTTTATCCATGTCTTAAGATGCTATATCATCATTTGGAAGTATATTGACACCAGGCAGTATGTTTTAGCATGCCTGTATTTTAAGCATGTGGTGCCAGGTGGTTAAGGTTTGAAGTAGATCAAAGTGACTTTTAGCTCCAATTCTATGATTTGAGATTTATTTTGATAAGGATCTTTATAAAAACAAGGTTAAACTTTTATTTTTACCTTCTCATTATCAATAATTCAGGATTAATATGCTCACAGTTCATTAGCCAAGCAGACTGTCTTGATTTCAATCTTAAATTTTGAAGGCTCTGAGGAACTAGATAAATGAGAACTCTAAGCAGAAGTTAAAAATTCAGTTGAGAAGAAAGTATTATGGAGAACTTCGGGTTTATAACTATTTTATAATTTGTCAAGTAGCATTATTTGAATAAAAATCTTTGTTTGAATATAAATTTTAGAAAGGAGAAAGAGAAAAAAATTTAAGTTTCAGGAGAGAAAAAAATCATGGTAATCTAATTTAGGGAAGGACTAAATCTTTCCATTCATAACAATCACTAGTTTTGAATTTGGCAATAGTTTTTATGATATCTGATAAAACTGACATGTTTTCTATAAAAGGTTATTTACCCCTCTTACTGCATATATAGTGGTCAGAGTCAGTTTCACAGGAAACAACCAAAAGAAACATGAAGTTTAAAATGTTTTGACTCTTATTATCTTTGCAGTTAGGTAAAATAAGATATCATAAAGATATCATAGTATAAAACAGAAAGAAATGTTTGTTAGTTAAGAAATGTATTAATTGTTTTACATTTAATATTCTCCAGGTGAAAAACTTATTAAAAGTAAAAATAAAAATAGCACAAGCAAACAAGACAAAAATGTGTAGGGAAAACACAAAACTAAAGATTTGCTACCTCCAGTTTCTCTATATTTTCAATAAAAAATACTATAATTAATTACTGTTGTCATTAACGCTAGTGCAAAAAATATAAGAACTAATAAAATACCACAAATTCATGATATATATTAAATATCTAAATATATAATGTCTACATGTAGTATTTCAAAATAGCCAAATGAATGTTAAAAATGTTAATGAGAAACTGAAATGTTATAAAAATAAAGTCCACAAATCACCATGTAAGGAAAGGAAAAGGAGGAATAGGAAATGGTATTACAGAAAGAAATGCAGTTCTGTATCAATGGCAAGCGTATTTTTACCCCACTCAGTATCATGCATAGTTTTGGTGCTGTGTTAAACACAGTGACTGTGTATAATAAAGTTGGTTACAGTTGACAAACATGACTAAGATTTAAATATGTCGTTAATTCAGTTAACTTCTTACAGTATGAAAGAAAAGTTACAACATGCAACCTGTTTCTATTCATCGATGGTGTATTATACTAAGTTATTTTTAAAGACATACATAAAACAAGCACAAAGAACACTGTACATATTTCAATTAGTGAGCATTTACTTGGGATTTTTCTCTCCAATAAAAATTTCTATTTTAAGTATTGTTTCAAATCATGCTATATAATTTTGTATTTTCTGAAACCTATAAGTTAATTTTAAATAATTTATTAAAAAAGCTAAACGTACTTACACAATTTACTTATGTAATATCTTAGAGCAAAGATCGTATTTCTTATCTTTTAAATTTACCACTTTGAGTGCTTAGTGACATCAGGAATGTACAGACAGTAAACTTATTTGCTAAGTTAATCTTCCTTATTTGTTTCAGATATGATCAAAAGACTTATAAAAATTTTGTTTTAGATTAAAAAAGGCAAAATATAAAACATTGCTATGAATAGTATTTCAACACATGTGTCCAGCTCTTTCTTCAGGCTTACTGCTAGAACATTCTATTGCAGTGAGTTCAGAATAATTAGGAATTACACACATAGTTCTTTCTCATCTATTGACATTCAAAATTTTTAGAGACAAGCAGAAGGACTTCAAGTAAAGGAAAAATAAATATACATCTAAAATATATGAAAAAATTTCAATATATTTCTTGATCACTGACAAACTTCTCTTGACTGGCACTTTCCTTATTCTCTTCCAAATAAAAATTCATACTGATTCGAACATTTACAACATAGATTCTCTTAAAAAATTATGTCAGGAATAATGGAGGGAGAGAAAAAGGGAATTTTCAAAAATTCACTTGCAACAACCTGTAAACTTAGATTATTACTTAACATTTTTTGGGGGTGGCTATTTTCTTGTAAGAGTCATTTATTAAATTACCTAACACAATTAACACTGGTAACACAAGTTTCTAATTGGACATCTGAATGAAGGCAGAATCCATTTTATTTATAAAACTAAGCTTGACCAAAAGAATGTGTTTAAGAATATATTAAGAGAAAGTTATGATAATTTGGGAAAGTCTATAAAAAGGGTGCTTTAATTTAATAAATGCTTACTTCAGAGTCTACTACTGTAAAGCACCATGGCAAGAGTTGATCATGGTTAATTCTTACAGCAAAATAATTCTCATTTTAACAATGTAGCTCAAACAAAAATTATTAAAAGGTCTATTATCCTCAATTACTAATTTCCAGAAATAAGAGATTTCATATACTCACCCCTTTATCTCTTGTTTTAGAATTGAATTTCACTGTTTTTAACCGGGCTCGTTCTTTCTTCTCAACCCTGTCAATATACAGAATGTTATTTTCAAAATATAGTACCCATGTGTATATTTATATATGTACTCAATTCCATAATTATATTGAAAGTATTATGAAATACCGTTTCCGAGTTTAGCAGTTATCGAAGTTTTCTGTTTGAAAAATTTTTATTTATTTATTTATTTTTTGAGACAGAGTCTCACTGTGTTGCCCGGGCTAGAGTGCCGTGGCATCAGCCTAGCTCACAGCAACCTCAAACTCCTGGACTCAAGTGATCCTCCTGCCTCAGCCTCCCGAGTAGCTGGGACTACAGGCCTGCGCCACCATGCCCGGCTA
>CAUYSK010127030.1:0-15761 GCA_963575035.1 Avahi laniger
CCAGCTACTTGGGAGGCTGAGGCAGTAGGATCGCTTGAGCCCAGGAGTTTGAGGTTGCTGTGAGCTAGGCTGACGCCACGGCACTCGCCCCAGGCAAGAAAGTGAGACTCTGTCTCAAAAAAAAAAAAAAAAAAAAATGATGAAGCATTGCAGCCAGGAATGGTGGCCAGGAGTTCGAGACCAGCATGGGCAACATAGAGAGACCCCGTATCTACAAAAATTTTTTTAAATTAGCCAGGCGTGGTGGAACGTGCCTGTGGTCCCAGCTACCCAGGAGTGTCACAAAGTAGGTAACAGGAGGATCTGTAACAGGAGGATCACTTGAGCCCAGGAGTTTGAGGATGCAGTGATCTATGATCAGGCCACTGCACTCTAGACTGGACAACAGAGGGAAACCCTGTCTCCAAAAAAAAAAATTATGAAGAATTTCAAGATGAAGCTGGCCCCTGCAGGCAGGTGGGCCTCTGTGCAACAAAAGATTTGAGGCAGAGAGTAGCCGGGGAGGATGCTATAAAGGTTGAAGCCTCATATCAAAGGTTGCCTTCTTAAGGAACTTGGACTTCACCCCTATAGACAGAGAAACCACTGAAGGGTTTGAAGGGTTTGAGGCAGGAAGGGATCTATACAGATTGCCTGCAAGGAGGATGGATTTGTGGGAGATAAGACTGGGGACAGGGAGGCTGGAAGGAGGTTGTTATCCAGAGATTATGTTCTGACTTGGAACACAAGATGTGGGAAGGAGAGGAAGGGCTGGATTTGAGAGGAAGAAAATGCACAGGACTTGTCAGTTGATTGGCTGTGTAGGTTGGGGAGAGAAACACCAAGGATGACACCTAGGTGGTTGAGTGGGAGTGCCACCACCAGAGACAGGGATGCAGGATGCTGAACTGGTGTTGGGGAGGAGGGGATCTCAGCTTTGAACCTGGGCTGGCAATGCTAGGAGAGTCACAAACTGGCTAATGTGTGGTCCACGTGGCGGCTGAAGCTGAGAGAGGGCTTGAGAGATTGGCCAAGAAGTGGGTAGAGTGAGGAGAGAAGGTGGACTGAGGACAGATTTCCTGAGGTCTTGCAGAGCTGGGTATGCCATTTCTAAATACCCGCTCCCTGGCCTCTGCTCACCACAGCACAGCACTTGGGGCTCAGTAAATTTTCCATTGAACTGCATGATGTGATATAGCAGTGGGAAAGATCTAGATTTCTGTCCGCTGTGACCTTGGACCATTTCCATAATCTCTCTGATAGCCATAGTTTTTCAACATGGTGATAATACCTATCCTATCTCAGGGTATTTCTGTTTAGAGGCTTAAATAAATAAACATACTAGATGTATATAACTCCATAGTTTATGAGCTACTTTAAATATATTTTCTTATGCTTCACCGACTCTATATGTGAAACATTGTATGTAATCATTTTTATTGTAGAATTGTTGAAAGACTTCCCTGTAAACAGCTCATAGGGCAGAACCAAGGGCCTCTTCAGGGCTCTCTCATGGGAATTTGGCTCCCATCTCAGAGTCCTGACTCAGGCTATAGGAATTGCTTGGGCTCCCCCATGATTAAACAAACACTTACTGGGCTCCAACTATGTGCTCGGGGCTCTCTGGGACATCCCAAGAAGCATGGCACTGCCCCACCCTCAAGGTGTTTCTCTCCTCCTTGAACCAACAGGCTGGGCAAAACAGGACAGGGTGGGTCTGGAAGACCCATCCCAGTGAGTTAGTGGAAGCAGAGACCACCAGCACTCCACCCCGCTCCTCCTCCCTTCTCCCCAGCCCTGAAGCTCCCCAGATGACTCACCTAGAGCAGAAGGTTGTTTGAGAATAGCACTGCCCAGTTGCTGACCTCTGGGAGGCTGGCCCAGAGAGCATAGGAGCATGGGCCTTAGGCAGCATTCTGCACTTTTCCAAGGCCACAGGGAACTTCAGGGCAGAAAAACACAGAAGTAGTCGGCATCCAGGGGGTTGACTCTGCCTGCTTGCCGCGGCGGGATTGGTTGTCTGGGCTCCCAGCATCTGGAAGGAGGCAGGGAAAGGGTATGGGAGGCTTCTTACATGAATCTCTCAATTCTTTGCTGATTTAGCCAGTGGGACCCTGGGGGAGGGGTAGCACACATAGATAAGTGAGTGAGGATCTAGCAGAGCTGTGCCAGCTTTGGACAAGGAAGCGAGAGCCCCAAGGTGCTTGCGTACAGGCTGCCTCGCCACCCTTTGTTGTTGTTGTTAGCTTGCTTATTAAGTGATAACCATGTGCCACGTGCCAGTGTAGATCTGAATGTTTTACAAGCCTTATCTAATTTGATCCTTCTAACAACCTTATAATGTGAGTACTATTATTAGCCAGATTTTAAAGGCAAGGGAGCCAAGGCTTAGAAAATTAAATAACTTGTCCAAGATCATGCAGCTGGTAGTTGGTGGGGCTGGCTCCTCAAACCACCTTCCTGTTCTCTCTGGGATGTGCCTTTGTTTCTCCCTAGCCACAGTGGCCTTGGGTCTCTTCCTCTCTCTGGCCTGATTCCCACTTTCTCCCCAGTTGTTGTGCCAGACACGTAGAACCCCCATCCCTGCAGTCCCTGCTCCTTCCAAAGTTCTTTCTTACCACACCCCATTCTGGGCGAGGGCACCCATTACTTATCCTGCTGTAATGTTCATAAAAAATGCTTACCCTCAACATTCAAATAATCTACTTCTCTTATCTGCCATGTGTTTATTACTTTATGGTCTGTGTTTCTGCTCACAGCCACACTGACTTTGGGGTGTGCGTGTGTGTGTGTGTGTGTGTGTGTGTGTGTGTATCTGTCTGCTGGGCTGGAAGCCCTGGAAACTCAGCAGCCTTGTCTGGGCACCTTGCTGTGTGGAGTGAAATCTCTGAGGCGTTTTTTTCCGTCTGTCTCACCCACTAGTCTGTGAGCACCTGTGGGCAGGGAATACAGACTCGTTGTTCGTCTCTGTAACCCCAGGACCTGGCATGACACCTGATATTGGGTGTCAGGTGCTTAACGGATGCTTGTAAAGCAAGGAAGGAGAGAAGGTGTGGCTGTATTCAGGAAGGCATTTAATGATGGTGGTGGCCATGATTAAGTGGGGACCGTGATCACTTGGTCTTGGGGGAAGGGGTGTGAGGTCCCCAGCTCCTTTCCTCATCCTTCCCTCTACAGCTCAGGACTTAGAGTCAACCCCACTGAGCCTCTTGGGAGTGGAGGGAGGAAATCAGGGAGAAGAAATCAGGGCTGGTCAGCTTCCTAAGTTAATGAGGCCAGTGAAGGTCCATGCAGGGCCAGTCACCTGGCATTCTCCCTGTGCCTCTCCTCCTATAAGGACACTAGTCCTTGGATTTAGGGCCCATCCTAATCCAGTATGACCACATTTTAGCTAAATATATCTGCAAATCCTATTTCCAAATAAGGTCACATTCTGAGGTTCTGGGTGGAAAATTGAAATGTCCCTGTCGGAGATTGTATTCTCTAGAAGTAGGTGGTGTTTTGGGGGGCAAGATGTTATTAGAGATCATTTGCTGTGAAAGGAAGCAGATGGAAGTAGGATTGGGCAGAGGGAAAAATCCAACTGCACTGCAGGCCTGACAAAGCTTTGGTCAATTTGGTGGGGGCCTCTGGAGTGAATATTGCTCCTCAGAGTGTCCTTTAAGGGGCTGAAATGGGTGGACTTTTATATCCCCGGAAGTGTGCTTTCTGTGGCTTAGGCAGACCCTGCAGGGGCCGACAGCTGGTAGCCAACTGCTGACCACACTCCCAGGGCTGGGCAGCAAGTTCCTCCCTGAAGGAGGACGCCGGAGACACACTCGTCTACCACGGCCTGGCAATGCAGAGTTAGTCAGAATGAAGAATGTGGCAGGCTGCAAATGGCCCTCCGAAAGATAGCCACATCAGATCCGCAGACTGTGTGAGTGTGACCTTATTTGGAAAAAGGGTCTTTGCACGTGTGATTAAGTTAAATATCTTGAGATAAGAAGATAATCCTTGATCATCTGTGTGGGCCCTAAATGCCATCCCAAGTGTCCTTCTAAGAGAGAGGCAGAAGGAGATCAGCCAGACACAGAGAAGAGGACATGGTGATGTGGAAACCGGGCAGGCAGATATTGGAGTGATCCGGCCACAAGGCCTGGAATGCCTATGGTCATCACAAACTGGAGGAGGCAAGGAATAGCTGGAGCCTCCAGAGGGATCGTGGCCCTGCCAACTCCTTGGTCTTGGCCCAATGAAACTGACCTCCAACTTCTGGCCTATGGGACAAGTCAGAAGACTAAATTTCTGTTGTTTTAAGCCATTAAGTTTGTGGTAACTTGTTATGGCAGCCACAGGAAACTATTAATAATACAAAAAGCAGCAGGTGAAAATTGCTAGTGGGGGTGCAAATTGGTGTATCTAGTTTGGGATCCACCTTGTGGGAGGTGGCCGTGGGGACCAAGAGCTCACACATACAGAACATTTGGAAGAGAATTTGGAATACAGTCTCCCTAAATATTGGCCACTCCCACTCCCCAACTGAGGTCTCCTTTAAGGGAAGACCTGCCACAAAAACAGGAAGAAAGTCCCCTCCAATGGCAACGTTACTACCCACCTGGGTCAGAAGGCAGCTTCTGCCAGCCCCGCCCCACCTCCCTACTGGACCTGGTGTAGCCCACTAGAGGTTGTCGTCTTGCCCCACTTGTCACCTCCGGATCTCCAGTCTCCTGGCCTTCCAGAAAAGGCAGAGTGCTGAGGAGAGTAGCAGCTCCTCTCTTCTCCCTGTTTTGGGAACGAAATATTCCTGAAGCCTAGATCTGCTCTCTGGACAAAAGTCAGTAAAATGGGAAGAATTTGTTTTTTGTTTTTTTTTTTTTAGAGACAGGGTCTCTGTCTGTCACCTAGGCTGGAGTGCAGTAGCACAATCATAGCTCACTGCAACCTCAAACTCCTGGGCTCAAGGGATCCTCCCACCTCAGCCTCTCAAGTAGTTGGGACTATAGGTGCGCAGCACCACCACGCCCAGCTAATTTTTGTGTGTGGTTTTTAGAGACAGGGTCTCCCTACGTTGCCCAGGCTAGTCTCGAACTCCTGGCCTCAAGTGATCCTCCCTCCTCGACCTCCCAAAGTACTGGGATTACAGGCATGAGCCACCATGCCCAGCCCAAATGGGAAGGATTCATAATTCCCCCTGGGTCTCAACAGCCCAGTGGTCATGTGCCCCAGCAGGGCACCAAGGTCCTTGTTCTCGCTTAGGTGAATTTAACTTGCTTCACTCAACAGGTCACATTTCTGAAAACGTGCACCATGTTTGTATATGGCATATCACACTTGAACCTAGTTTAGGAAGGTGCACTTAAAGGTGAAAATTTTTATAAAGCAATAAAGTGGCCCGTGGGTGGGGAGTTATATTCATAGCTCACAGCCTTATCTCAAACTCCCCCACCCTGCTCCTCCCAGAAATAAATCCCCTGAAGGCCAGGGGTTGGGCCTTACTTCCCAGGCTGGTCCCTCCCAGGAGGAGGGGCTGGGGCCTCCTGGGCCTGCACCTGGTCCCGGTGGTGCTCTGGAAGGGAAGGCCACACAGGTGGACCTGCCACTGCAGTTCTTCCTGCGGCACCTTCTCCAGCGGACTGCGAGAACAGGATCTGCCCCCTGGGTCTCAGACATCAGAGGTCTGGATCTCAGAGGCAGAGAGAATGAGCACCTCCAGGACAAGCCTCTTCCTGTACAGATGGGAAACCGGGCCCTGACCTGGGTTACTGTCCCCCAGGCAAATGCCCATCCCACCATCCTTCTGCTCTGGAGCAAGTAGAAGCAGGATTGGAGATGGTGGGGCAGGTTTGAGGGTTGGTTAGTCATGATTTAAGATGTAACTTGGAGGGGGAGCCAGGGACGGGGGGATTTTAGGCCTTTTCTCTACCCGGTGCCTCACTCTGTGTCTGCAAGTGCACACCCAATCCACGGAGGCAGGTAGCCGGCGGGTGGATGGAGTGTCTCAGGGGGCAGCACTGGGATGCTGCAGGGACACTGAATACACAGCACGTACTTCCCACTGTCCAGCGATGCCCATCCGAGGGAGAAATGCAAACGCAAACAGGCCACCTCAGGGTGGCTGCAAAACAACACAGAGCTGTCTCCAAGAGAAGCCCCGGCTGAGGGCCACACGCTGTCCTGCCTGATGGTGGGTTTGCAGGGCGAGTGTGGCTGCAGATCAGCGAGGACAAAGCCCCCAAGTGCATACACACTGCCCCTGCCCCCAGCTGCGTGCCCATCACCTGCCTTCTTGCCTTTCCCTCTCCTCCTGCCTCCCCAGGGGCCCACCTCTCCCCCGTCCCTGAGAGCTTGCCCCAGGTTTTGCCAACTTTGTAATACCCAGCGAAGCCCTTCCAACAGACTGCTGGAAATTCGGGGAAGTTGAACCCAGTGGCACTTTGGGGGTAGGGAGGCTGTCACAGCTCTCTTTGAGAATCTGATAAAAATATAATCTATGCAGAAAAATCAATGCTACTCTTCCCACACACAGGGAATTTTGCATATGATTTCAAGGGTCCTGAAGCCCACCTGTAAGCAAGGGGTGGGGTGAGGATGTTAGCGTTTGTGGCGGGTCAGGAGAGCCTGGTCCAAGGAGCAGGTCAGTGCCCCCTTTTTCTCTCCAGGGAGATCTTGAGGAGGGACCCTTCAGGTCAGGAGGGAACCACAGCCCCTCACTCAGCACCCTCTTTGAGGCTTCTGGCAGGGGAGGGACAGCCTGGGAACCGGTCTGCCAACCAGTTTAACCAGGGACTGGTTTCGACTCAGGGAGTTCAAAAGAAGCTGGGGTGCACCCCTGCCCAGCCTGCCAGTGGGAGCAGCGGCCCTTAACCCTTTCCCGGTTGTGCCCTGGTCAACATCCAGGTGGTGGTCCATGCTGGAGAAGGGTCTGAGCCTCTTTGGAGGATGAAATGGGTGGGGGCGACCTTGGCTACAGCAGGGGGTGCAAGCAGACACCTGAGAGTGGGCAAACTGAGGAGAGAGGCTCCTGTGCTCCCCCACCCCAGACTTCCCTTGGGATTCCCTTCTCTGGCTCGGCAGTCCCTGGAGGACCCTGGCTTCTGGGTGGATGCAGGGGCGCTGGGATTGGATTTCTGGGGTGATGAATATTCATCAGCCTGAGCCGGCCTCTGCTTCTGTTTATTTAGCCGGGAGGAGCTGGGTTTCAGGTTCACCTTGACTCCAGGAGCGGCAGCAGCAGAGCGAGCAGGTACCCGCTCCTGCACCTGTTTCTCTTGTACCTGAGGTGCAGCTGCTGCTACCCACCTCTCCTGGCCTGAGCCTTGCCCGCTGCGACACCCTGGAGGCACCTCCTCCTCCCCCAGTCTCACCCTCCTGGGCAGCTCCTACACTCAACTCCTTCTCTAGGGAAGGTCTCACCTCCAGCCCGGAGCAGTCGGGATTACAGGTACAGGCAGAGGGCTGGTGGGTGGGGAAACCAAGGCACAGCCCCCAGTCTGGCTGACAAGCCCAGAGGGAAGGGGAACCCAGGCAACCTGTCTCTACTCGGACTTATCCCACTGGCCTCTTGGAGTCAACCCAGGCCTCCAACAGAGCTCCTGATGAGAAAGTTTCACTCCAGAGCAAGTCTCTACTAACTGTTGCTTACCTGCCCACCCCTTCTAACCCCCAGCCTGGAGCATGTTTCCAGCTGTCTGGTAGGAACATCTCCCCTTTCCAATCCAGAGTACCCCAGTCTCATCCAGTATGGACGAGTGGCATTAGGGACCCTGCAGAAGGAGGGGGAGGGGGGCTTCCAGGTTTTGTCTTACAACACAGAAGCTGACTTGTACCCCCAACCCGCACCTCCACCCCTCCACCCCCGCCCCAGTCAATGGTTAACTTGTCCCAGCTCAGAAGGGGCCCAGCGCAGTCTAGGCAAAGCTCTTCAGAACAGCTCACGGAACCCAGCTGGGGTGGAGGGGCCTGTCCTGGGCAGCCACGTGCATGTCAGAGTGCTGACCGCCAATGGCAGGGGGTGGCAGGCTGTCCTAAGAGGCCCTTCATGGGCCCCAAAGCTGTGCAAACAGCAGAGGTGGCGCTGGCGTCCTCAAGGGCTGATTTCTATTATCCCATGCATGGCAGAGCCCCAGGGCAAGGGCCCGGCCCTCAGCTTGGCCAGCTTAGGGCCCTGCACAAGCAGACCGCAGGGCCCACCACATGTCACCAAATGCTGGCTGTTTGAAATCCCAAATACCCACCCTCCCTCCCCCAAATCTCCTCTGTGGTTAGGCATGGGCACATAGCTGTCTTGCTCTTTGCAACTTTGGGTATCTGGGAAGTTTGGATATCATATCACTTTTTTTTTTTTTTAAGTATATCAGATTTTACACTATCTTTTTTCATCACTATTTATCTAAAGAATCCTATTGCTGGATTATTTTGTAAAACAAAGAATAGCCCACTAATTAATCTGTTTTGCAAATTCAGATTTCCCTGTCATGCTTGTCCAAAGGGGCAAACACCTGCCTACTGGTCTCAAGTCGCCCTCTTGGGTGGAAGAGATAGGAAGGCCTGGCGAAGAGTATCCTGAAGAGGCCAGGGCACAGGGCACAAGACCAGGACACAGGGCATGGTGCTTTGGTGCTTTGCTGGGGGCCCCAGGGCAGGGCACCTGGGCTATTCTTGTCTCTATGTTTTCTGACAAGTTCCTGGTGATCTGTGACTCTCTTTACTCTAAGGAGAGTTAAGCCCTGTGGATGCCAGCTTGAAATACCTGTTAAAATGGGTATATTTTTACTGACACAGGCAGAAACCACTTTCTCCCATGGAGCTAGGAAATCTAGTGGTTATATGGGGCTCAGCAGCTGGGTCTTCTGTTCCTCCATCCCCCAACCTCTTTGGCAGCTCCAGATGGGCGGTGGTGGGGCCATGGACCTTGCCACAGACAAGGCAGCGACTGGGACACCCACAGACGAAGCAATCTCCCTGTCCCTCCTTCCCTGCCCTCCCCACACTTCCTTCCAGAAACCCATTCTGGAACACCAAGTTCTGTGTAAGGCTGTGTTAAGCTCAGGTGGGGCAAGCTGCCAAAGCAAACCTCTCAGGCGGTCCCTTGGTGCACTTACCTCTCCGGGGTATCCCGAAAGGATTTACCTGGCCACCCTCACCCTCTCCTTTACTCTCTGAGTGGGAGCTGCACAGATCTGCCCTCAGCTTTTCTTGCTACTTGAGTCCTGCTAAAGGGACAGAGCTGGCCAATGTGGGAGCTGCTTCCTGGACAAAGAGGTGGGAAGGAGTCCTTCGGGCCTGTGCTCTGAGGAAGGGGTGAGAGTATGGAGGGACAGGGACGACAGCAGTGAGGGCTCGACACAGGCATTCAACTCATTGCAAGCCTAGGCCAGCATCTTGCTTTCATTTTTCCTGAATTTGACATCCTTCCCCCCGCAAAATCCATACTCATTACGGAAATTCTGGAAGTAAGATAATTAGAAGGGAGGCCAGGTGTGGTGGCTCACGCCTGTAATTCCAGCATTTTGGAAGGCCAAGGTGGGAGGATCACTGGAGCCCAGGAGTTCCAGACCTGCCTGGACAACATAGTGAGACCCCCATCTCCAAAAAAATTTTTTTAATTAAAAAAAAAGAAAACTAGAGGGGAGAAAGAGGAGAAAGCATCCTCTACTCCTTCCATATAAAGAAAACCACTATTAGTCAAGTGGAATATCTCTGTCTGGTCTTTTTAGAAAACACAGTGAAGACTAACCGTTTTTAAAAGGAGGTGGTACTTTTGGGCCCTGGCCGGGTGACCTCCTAGCTTTCTGGCCTATGCTGACTGGCTGCTGCGCACTCCTCCCGGGTCCTGAGAACTAGAGCGCCCACCTCACCTACGGTCTCCATGCCTCTGCCTCCTCTGTCACGACCTTCCTTCCTCTAGTCGACTGTCCCCTGCTCCTATCTTACATGCCACAGCCACTGTCCAGGGAACCTCATCTCCTGGAACTTCCACTAGCTCACCAGCTGCTTTGTGGAAATTAGTAAAACTGAGGCCCTCTAGGAAGGCAGCTCTGTGTCAGGGGACGTCGCTTGTCAGTTGAGAAGCCTGATTTCACCCCTGCACCCTGCCCCATTTGGTGCCCTGACAGAAGGTACAACCCGTGTTGACCACATCTCATCTGTACCTCTGGGCTCCACCTAACTGCCTTCTGTCCTCATGGAAGCTTGGTGGGGAAGGGAGACATCCTCAATAATTATTCCCATTATCATAAGTTTTACTTTGCAAAGCATGGCTCCCTCTGTGCGCTGGGATTAACGGTAGAGCTAAATGCTAGGACTGGACGGGATGGGTGAGGAAACTGAGGTTCAGAGAAGTAGTTTGCCAGCAAGAGCCAGACCCTGTCTCTATGAAAAATAGAAAATATTAGCACATGCCTGTAGTCCCAGCTACTTGGGAGGCTGAGACAGGAGGATCCCTTGAGCCTAGGAGTTTGAGGTTGCTATGAGCTATGACACCACTGACCTCTAGCCTGGGCAACAGAGCCAGACTCTGTCTCAAAAAAAAAAAAGCCCATGATTAGGAGTCTAGGGAGGGCTGGTCCAAAGGTGCCCACACCTCCTCTGACTGACCCTTCTTTCTCCCCCACCCTGCTTCAGCAGAAAGCCCCACCTTCGGCTCAGGAAGCGCCATGACTGAAGTTGGTTGGTGGAAGCTGACCTTCCTCCGGAAAAAGAAATCCACTCCCAAGGTGCTGTACGAGATCCCTGACACCTATGCCCAAACGGAGGGAGGCACGGAACCCTCAGGGTCCAACACTGGGAGCCCCAGCAGCGACTTTAACACCCGCCTGGAGAAGATTGTGGACAAGAGCACAAAAGGCAAGCACGTCAAAGTCTCCAATTCAGGCCGCTTCAAGGAGAAGAGTAAAGTTCGAGCCACGCTGGCAGAGAACCCCAGCCTCTTTGATGGCCGGGAGGGCAAAGGACAGTGAAGGGCCGAGGAGGATGCTAGCACCTCCTGGCTCCCTGCCATCAGCTGGATCTGAGACAGGAGCTTGCCACGCCGGCCTCATTGGTCATAGCTGAAGAAGCCACTGTGGGGGCAGTTGACGCCTGCTGGGAGGAAATGTCTGGCTGTTAGGTTTGTATTTACACGCCTCATTTTTGTTAGGCCTGGGAGATCCAGGGTCCTCCCACCCTCCCCTGACACATACAAGGACACTCCAGTTTAAGGGTGAACACTCCCACCTAGGAAGGACAGCCCTCCCTGAAGCAATGGCAGGGCCGCGGGGAGGTGGATTTGGCACGGAATGGAGAGAGGGAGCCGGACAGACTCCACCTCCCCCTGGCGCAGGGTCAAGGGTGAGTTTGAATTGCCGCTCCCTCTACTTTCTCTACCTGTGACTGTTCCCTGGACCAATCCTGAGGAGAGCACATTTTCCAGAAGCCACGTGATGAGGGGTGGTTTCTGTGGAGCCAGAGGCAGAGACACTGAACTTGAGCTCAATTCCTAGCACAAGTGGTAAACTTCCTGGAACTTTGTCCCCAGGTGTGGAGGGGGCAGAAGACATTGGCACTCCATGGGGGGTGTGACAGAGGCCAAGGGTCTAAACTGGGGGAGTGGGTGGGGAAGCTCTGGTAGGAGCTAAAAGCAGCCAGTTTCCTCCTCTCCTTTCCCCTACTAGTATATAAGACGGATCGGCTCCAGAGATGAGTCCCGGGGCCTCGAATTTTGTCTAAAAAAAAAAAACCATAGGTTTCTCTTCGTAATAAACAATGCTGCAAAAGCAGAGAAACTGTTTATGTTCTTGTCTTGCATTTATTGAGATGACTTTTTTCATGCCTTTACCACTCTTCATGTGAGTAAAGTGGGCCTTTGTGCTTGGACTGTTCCTTTCAAGCTTCTGGAAGGGTCCCCAGGTGTGACAATGTAGGAACTGGGTCACTAATTTCACCATCAAGGTAGGCTTAGTATGGGGTATGCGAGAGCAGAGGAAGGAGCTAGTTACACCTCAGTAGTCAGTTCTCTCTGGCCAGCTGAGAGGCCAATAGGTGCTCCCAGAGCGTGGGGCAGACCTTTGGTGACTGACCCCAAAGTCAGGGTTTGGATCAGGATGCATTCTGGATCCACCCCTTAGTAGCTGGGTGACCCTGGGAACATTTTTTAGAAAACTGCTCTGAGTCTCAGTTCCCTCTTCTGTAAAAGGGGGCTGGAATAATATCTGTTTCATAGGGTCACTATTAAGTGGCCCATAGTAGGTGCTCAGTTAAATATTGGTTTCTTTCCCTCTTCTTTTATAAGGAACTCCACCATACCCCATAGCTTCAGTTTAATTCATTAACTACCATACAAAAAAATCAGAAACTTTTCCTTAGGGCCACAGTGTTTTATTATGAAAATAGAATTAAAACTTTGAGTGTAATTTAAAGGTAAACATAAATAGAAAAACAAAATGTATTGACTTCTGTTCATTTAATCCACGTTTTTAGAATTAAATTGTCAATATTAATTGTAGCAATAAGAACATCAACAAGATTTTATACATGCTTCACGTGGCCCTGGGGTCAAAACTAGAGTCAGTTAAAAACAACTGTCATAGCAGTTAATGTGTTAAGGAAGAGGATCGAGCTCTCTCCCTGTGACATTAGGTCCAGCTCTTTCTGAAGCCACAAGAGCTAGGAACTGGAAAAAACTGGCCAAATCTCTGGAGCTCGTGGTGGAAACACAGGGAGAGACCAAGGTGGCCACTAAACAATGTGGTCCTGCAGCTTCCAAGCCCGCTCCTTGCAGGCCGCTGGGCTACCCCACCCCAGGGAGCTGTTGCTTGGGGAATTTATTACCCAAACAAACAGACTCATACAAGGGGGCCTTTGTTAGGTGCCTCACCTAGGCCAGGGGAACTCAGAGGATGAGTGAGAGAGATCAGGAGCTGGAGGGACAGAAGGCAGGCTCAGGGGTGCTGCCTTTCCCAAGGCCATTTCCCTCACCCCTCCCCACTACTCAGAACCTTCTAGGATCTCACCAATGACTCAATCCATAAAGCTTCCCATGGAGGAGCTCAGACCCTCCCCACACTCGCAGCCCTGCCCAGTGTTAACAGCTAACGTTTATGGAGTGCTTCCAACAGGCAGCCCTAGAATAAGTATGCCCCAGGTTCCTCATTTAATCTTATCACCTAAGACAGGTGCCAGCACTGTCCCCATTTTCCAGAGAGTTAGCTGACACTTGGAGAGGTTAAATCACTCGCTCTAGGTCCCCAGGCACTTGCAGTGGTAGAGCTGGGACTGAAGCCAGGCTGGCCAGTGTGCGTGGCCTCTGCCCCACACAGCCCTTCCACTCTTGATTCTCTTCTGCTGGGGGACAGGAAATTGCGGCCCAGAACAAAGAAAGGGGCATAGACACCCCCTGCAGAAGGGGAGGGAGGTGAGGAGGAGAGAGGGCAACGTCTGGGCCTCAGGATCCTGAGAGGTGACCATCATTCGAGTGGGCTATACAGAATCTGGAACCAATGGGATTAAGCCAACCAGCTTCGAGGCTGGGTCCCAGACTATAGGCGCCTCCCATATCAGCCCGTTCTGGGTTCCCTGAGGCAGAGGATGAAGATGGATCCTGGGCCACTAACCCAAGGTTCTACATGATAGTGGCACTGCACTGCCACCTCCTCGAACATCACAGTTACCCTTCTAAGTAAGAGGGTCCGAGGCCCCTCTGCCTGTTGCATGGCCACCCTGCTCCACAGCCCCGGTGATCTCTAAGGGAAAGTCCACATATACCCCTAAGCTGCGGGACTGGGTGGATGGAGATTTGGCTGCCCAGGGAGGCAGAGTGAGGCAGCTGCAAGTTTCCACCACACGAGAGGAGGAGGAGGAGGAACTGAGAGCACAAATATGTACAGGACTGGGAAAGGCTACGGGTTATCGACCACAGTTTCACTGGGACTCGGCCCAAGCGGAGGAAGGGGGGCAGGGGAGGCTGGCTGGAACCGGCCTTCACTGCCCAGAGGGCCAACCCTGGGCAGCGGGCTCCCCCTGCTGGACGCCCAGCCTACATGGCGGGAGAAGCGAGGAGGGAGGAAAGTTGCTTAAATTCCCCAGCTCTCCTCCCTCTTGAGAAGGGTTGTGGGGGGTGGTGAGACAAGGCCAAGTTGAACATTAATATCACACACGGCTAACAGGCTTTTATTACAGACTTGGCACGGTGACTGATGGACATAGAATTGAAAAGGTAACAGCTGAGGCCAGGCTCAAAGCTGGGGGGATACTCAGCCCCCAGTAACACAAGTGGGATGCAGCACTTCTCCATGTGCGTGCGCGCGCGCCACACACACGTTTACTCACAAAAGTCACAGCCGACAGCAGAACAAAAAGGGCAGGGCAGGTAAGGGCACCCACTCCTGTAGGTGGCCACAGGTTAATGTGCCTTCCTGCACTCAGGCTTCAGGGGCCATCAACACAGGAGGGCTGCCCTTGCACGAGCCCTGCCAATAGCAGTGACTGAAGCACACGCCCATACAGTCGAAGGAAGCACAGTTTACAGAGTTGCAAGTTCAATGCCAACCAGTGCAAATAATAGTCATTCTCTGATCCTGGCTTAGTCACAGCAAACATTTACCCAGCCTGGCTCCTCTCCGTGGCCAGTAGGCCGCTTGCTCATCCGGGCTGTCTCTGGTTAGCAGGTTGGTGCTCACGGAAAGCAAATTCAGTTCAGCACAAGACTCAGTCAAGGGTTATTAAAGGATCACAGACTGTGAGGGTGGGAGACTGTGGGCTTAGAGATTGAAGCCAGTACAACCAGTCACCTGGGGTCTTGTTAAAATGCAGAATCAGATTGAGCAGGTCCGAGGTGAGCCCAAGGGTCTGCATCTCTAACAGGCTCCCAAGCGACACTGATGCTACTGGCCAGTGGATCACACTGGGTAGCGAGCAAGGATCTAGATAGACCAGGTCTCAATCTTGGCTGCACAGAATTCCCTGGGGAGCTGTTAAATTTCCTAATGCCCAGGCTGCACGCAGACCAGTTCAATCATCTCTGAGGGTGGGACCCAGGCATCTGGATTTTTAAAGCTCCTCAGGTAATTCCAGTGTGGGTGACAACGAGTGACCTAGAAATCACCCTCAGTGGAGGTGGGGAGTAGGAGAAGGGGATGTGTGAGCAGTCTAAAGAGCATAATCTCTATAATAATTTAATCTTATATTTGGAGAATGAAATATGTGCGTGTTTCCATAAACAAACATAGACAGCAAAGCTTGATTAAAATCTTCCTGGCCTATTGATACAGGCATATAAATCCATTCTACAAAATTACTGACTGACTGGGATTGAAAATGTCTAGTGACAGAACACTCCCTATTAGGCAGGTTTGATAGTTTGAAATCTCTCCCCAAATTGAGATTAAACCTACTTCTCTGCAACTTCCACCTATGGGTCCCTTGGAGCTACAGAGAATAAATTTAATCTCTTTCCACATTGCTGTGCTTCAAATAATGGAAGGCAGCAATCAGTAAGGGAAATGCTATAAAAATATCCTATCAGTAAATGAGTCAGTTAAGGTTCTTTCAGTTGTAAGCAACAGAAATTGATTCTAGCTAGTTTAAGTCAAAAAAAAAAAAAAAGAAAGAAAAAACAATTTACAGAGACAGTGGGGTGTTCAGGCAGGAAGAGGAAATACACAACACAAACCTGGGAAGGAGGGACCCAGGGAAGCTCAGGGAATTGCAACAGCAGCAGCCAGAGGCTGTTGCTTCTTGGCTGTCATTAATAACTTGGCTACAACGACTCTCAAGGCTCTGGCTCTCAGCATTTCAAATTCCATACACACACACACACACACACA
>CAUYSK010127031.1:0-20140 GCA_963575035.1 Avahi laniger
AAAAAAAAATATCTATTTTTCAGGTTAATTTAATTTCCAAAGAGAATCATTTACAAATCAATCTGTTTCCCCCATCTATTCATTCTCCCAAGTATGAATTCATTCTCCTTAGTAATCATTTATTACCCCTTGATATATTTACCTATATTCCCCCCAATCCCTACTAAAATGAGGGTATATTAACTTTTGGACTCCACTAGGATATTGGGTAATCACTCTGTGATTCTCCCTGTGAGCATGGTAAATAAATTTATAATCCTTTTCTCTTATTCATCTGCCTTATTGTGAGTTGATCTTTCAGTGAAACTTTCCAGGGTGAAGGGTGAAGAAGTTTTCCCTTCTCCCCCACAGTACCCAGTGAGTTATTTTTAAATATATAAATGCATTTCCTAGGGTCTTTGAAACAATCTGCCTGTGTCTTTACCAAAATCACCATCTGCTCAAAGGATTTTTATAAATAAAATTCTTCTTTCATCCTGTGTAGAAATAGTTGAGACCAGTTAGTTTTTCTTTCTTCTTTCCACTGTTCTTTAAACAAATGATGTAAGGGCTTCTTATTACAACCATGAATAAGAACCATAGTTTAAATATAGTTTAAATATAACACACATAAAATTAAGTTGACAAAAGATTTTAAGGCACCTGTACTTGAAATATGGACTGTTTATTCTATTTACAGGATTTAGAATAAGATTTTAAAAGAGCCATACTAAATGACTTTCAAAAATATTGTCTATTTAAAAAAAAATAATCATAATAGCATTCTCATAGATAGCACAGAACTCATACTTACCCTATAACTTTCAGCATATATATTTGTTCTGATTTTGAATTTTAAATATGTCTTTTTGCATTAATAGCTTCATTTCAGGTTAAAAGTTTCTATTCTTATAAAAGTTGGAGCTAAATCTATTTTTTTAGCATTGAGCCATAGAACAGGAAAATGTTTAAAATGCATACATTTATTCTTATCAGTGTATATTGCATGACTTCCAGGAGATTAAGGCACATTTTTTTCAACTTTGGCTGTCAAACACTAATCCTGACAATATCCTTGTAAGTTGCTATGTTGCTTAATTAAAGTGGCAATTAAGTCTTATCCATTGCTCATAATACTAGTTAACAATGAAAACAAGCTGAAACACCTCCTACTCCTCAAATGAATGTGCACTCTTATGTTACCTATGGTTATTAGACCAATAAATTCCTTTTACAGTAATTTGTTTTCATTCCCCTCTCATAGTGTCATAGATATGATAATAATTTATATTTATATAGCACATTGTGATTTTCACATCACTCCTAAAAATATTTTATGGTAGCCTTCCATTAATCATATAAAATGTGCTTACCAATCATTTATATAGTGTCATTCCTTAAACATTTGAAAAAATTGAGAATTTATTGAAAATACATTATACTCTCCCTCCAAGAAGACTTTTTTTGGCAAATGACAGAGCTATAACCAGGCTCTCTTGCTTGAACTTATTCTAATGTTGTTCCACTACACTGCCCTTACATAAGGGAGAAAAAAAATTCCCTTTCAGTAAAACCTTGTAGAAGATTATGACTTTGGTTAAAAGTTATTTTCATTATAGTCATGATGCAATTAAAGAACACTATATAAGGCTGTGTAGTAAGCATATGACTGGATCATCAATTATTAACTAGTTATCTAGCATTGAGCAAGTGACCAAACATAAGACTCTCAATTTTCTCACCTCTAAAGTATTACTTCAACAATCCCTACTTGATACGAAATTCTCTGGATAAGAAGCAGAACTAATTGTCTCAGATATTGCTTTTATTTGGAAAATCAAATGTTTCATCAATAATATCAGCAATACCTATAGTTACTAGTTAATTGAGTTCTTGATATATGCCAGGTAGCACCCTAAGACTTTAAAATACAGTAGCTCATTTAACAATGTATACAGATACTATTTTCCTTTGCCTATCTCTTATAAGGATAATTGCAATGGTATTTTAGAGACCACATGGATGACACAGGAAAATTACATCTCAAAATCCTTAACTTAATTATATCTATAAAGTTTTTTTTTCTAAATAAAATAACATTTACAAATTGCAGAAATTAGGACTTGGTATCTTTGGGTCGCTATTATTCGATCTACTACAAACTGTGTAACTGATATACTGCCTTGGAGGCACTTCTCTTTGTGAGGTATTTACTCACTTTTGGTCCTCATATTGCACTTGATTTGAGTCATTTTTTTCTTTGTTTGTTTATCGTAAACTGTAAGATTATTTGAAGTATACATACTTTGGGGAATTTTGTAGAAGTGGAATTGCTTTGTAGCAATTTCATTCACCTGAGCTAAGCCTTCAATATTGAAGTGTGTGAGGAAATTGCTTAAAGTATTGAACAAGACATTGCATGTTGTCCATCAGGTATATCAACAAAAATGCCTCCCAATATTCAGTTCAGGCCACACAAGTTGAAAAAGTTACTGGTAGAAAAATGTGAAAGGTGCAGAGAAATCACTTGTAGTATAAAGGCTAGCATTCTAACTTAAGAGGAAATTCATATTCATGGAAAGATAGAATTGTTGATCTAGAAGCCAGTTAGAGAACACTTTCCACCTGGAACTCTTCAATTTATGAATGAGAAAACTGAGTCCCACAGTGAGGGAGTGGTCCAAAAACAGTCCTGCACCTGCTCAGAGGCAGTGCTGGAGCTAGAAGTCAGATTTTGGGCTTCAAGATTGGTGCTTCTTCCAACCCTTGATGGGAAAGTTTGCTACTACATTAAATCGACTTTTAGATTTCTAAAATGGCCTGACACATAAAGGAATAAATCAGATTATTTATTGCAAACTAGGTTAAATATTGTGATTTTTTTTAACCATTTTAAGAAAGAAAAAATAAAAATAAATGCAAGAAAATTTACCATAAATCTTCATTCAAAAGCTGCATATAAGAAAAAATATACCTGTACCAAAACAGCAGGAAAAAATACCTTAATGTTTTCATCATCATGGTAACAACGTACTATTTTACCTATTCTTATCAAATGTATAAACACAAAACTCCTGAATAATCTTTACTCACAGATGGGGTACACAAGCTGCTTAGTAAATGTCGGTATAAATGCTTGTTCAAAACATACTTTCACCTTGTAGGGGTGAAAGGGGAAGTACTCCTTGGCCCTCTGAATGCTGAAAACTCAACTTGCAAAAGGCAGATTAATTTGAGAAAAGACATACAAATTTCCTTAACATGTATACATGGGACCCTTCAGAATGAAAACTCAAAGATAGAGGAAAAATTATCCATTTTGATGCTTAGATTTAACAAAGTATGGACAGCAGTGTAGAAATACGATGGGACAAAAAGTGCATGATCTAATGTTGATAGATTATGTGTGGAAACCCAGTAAGGACTGACTGTATAGGTTCTTCCTGGCAGCTCTGAGCATGCATTCTTTCCTTCCAGGTGTGACGCAGAGCCCTGTCTAGAATGGTGGTGAGGGTCTTGGGACTTACAGTCAAACACAGTAAGCCAGACAATTTCTTTACGGCCAGTTTTTACACAGAAAGGTAAATGGAAAGTTAGAGTAATATTTTTAGGTTTTATGGCTGGCTTTGGGGAAAGGAGTTCTGGTTTCTATGACCCACTTTGGGGAAAAGGGATTCTAGTTTTTATGGGGTAGCCTTGGGAGAGAATGGGACTGAGAGAGGTGACAGAAAGTGAGAGAAAAGCTTTTGCTTCTAAGGCTCCTTCTGAGGTCTTCATTTCTGAGTACTGTTTTCTGAGTCCCAACATTCCTCAGTATGAAACTTTCCCAAGAAGTTTCACAGTCCAGAATTTGAGTTGGTGCATTGTCTTGTAAGCCATTAAACCAGTCTCTAGATCTCAGTAATAAGCAAGTCCAGCTAAAAAGTTAACAGTTATGTCTCATTTCAGGCAGTGGATTGCAGATGGACTTCCACCAAAGGCAGACCTCTATATTATTTGAGCAATTCAGATATTTAATAAGAAGCATTTCTGTGAAAAGAAAATAAAAACAAAGATTAATAGAAAAAACTATAAACTCAATTTTTGAGTCCAGAGGGCGGGCAGTCGAGAAGATTTTTAGATTTTGGGCTTGAAGCATCTTCAATGAAGTGAGAACAGACAGTGGCAATCTGACAGATTTCTTCTGGTTTGCTGTTTGCATCTGGTGTCCCAGTGAATTTTCTGAGTAGTCTATATGTCTTTTATTATCTCTTAGTATTACGTAAAAATCTTGTTCAAGAGGGAAAACAAATTTTTACCTTTGCATTAGAGTATTATTAATTCTAAAGTTAATTTTAATAAAACCTTATGAGCAAATTCATTCGATTTCAATCAGCTTTCACCACAAAAATTAAGTTTTAATAAACTTTTTGCAATGTTTCGTTTTTTTCCCCCTGATCCTCACATTGAGCACCAACTTGTTAACAGGAAAAGACACAAACTCTGTAAAATAATTTAACAAGTTTTATTCCGAACCAAGTATATGTGATCAGCCTTGAGCACATGGCCAAGAGATATCCTAAGAAAATGTGCCCTAATTTTTCCATTGTCTTTTACTTTTCTTGATTGTTTTATATCCATTCAGTTTTATCTATTTTTTCACTTTAATTTAAAATTCTCTGAACTAGACAAAATTACTTTTTCTTTAATAAAAACCACATTCTCATGTCATTTTATAACCTTTATTTAACCAGAAACACATTTTACTTTCTTTATACACTTTGCATATAGAATTGTTTTCTCTCATATCTAGTAGTTTTAATCATATACATTAATTACAATATTAACCCTTAGTAGCCCTTATTTTTAGTAGAAAACCTGGAACATAAGCATTTTAAATTACGTATGAGAGGCAGAGCCCAGGACACAGGACAATGCCTGAAGGATCGAATTTCTCCCAGTGTGGCCAAGAGGCCAACCTGGACCAGGGAGGATGGACCGGAATGTTGTTCCCAGGCCTCGCCACGGTCACTTGTCTAGACTGCGGAATTTAGACTCTTTAAAGACAAGCTCACAGTAAAACTTTCATAAGGCTTTGCAAGAGTCCTTCAGTCAGCCTAATTATACTTTTAACTCACAGATAAATTAAGCAAGTATCAAAAGTACTACAGAAGCAACAGTTTTATGACCTTAAAACATCTAAGAGAAACAGCTAATCCTGTTTCATCAATGGACTGAGGCAAACGTGTCTAAAATAAATACTGAAGGATTTTTTTTTTATTTTATCAACAATTTTAAAATTATTTGTATTTATGAAACACTACTAAAGTCATGTGAACATCAAAAGTATTTGGGCTAGTTATTTAATTTATGCACTCTTTTAAATTAATTTGGTAGCACGTGTAGACAATATATGAACATGTTTATAGACCTATGCATATATGTAGGCACAATATACAACATACACACGTACGTATCTAAAAACCAGAGAGATCAAAGAATTTAATGTAAAAGAGAGTAAAGTTTTAGACAGGAGAGGAATCTGTCCACTTACAACTCTTGGGGTTTTTTCTCAAAAAGAGGAGTTTATGGTATCTTTTCTGTGTTCTCTGAAGGATCCCAGGTTGTTACGAATTTCTTTGGTCCCCTCATGTGGCATCAAGGGTGACAAAAGGAAGACTGGACAGACAAACGTAAATAGAAAAACAGACAGAGGGAGCACATATGTTTAACAGGCATTTAAGAACAGAAATTTTTACAGAGACAGAACAGAAGCCTTAACAATATATATATATATGTAGATAGATAGCTTAAATATCAGCTTTTAATTAAGCTGACTTTTGGCTATAGAGCTCTTTAAAAAACTCTTTCAAATCTCTTATTATCAGATTTTAGTGATATTTCTGGATTTTAAACTTTTTTAAAATTATCAAACCAAAGATATCTTTTAAGTCAAGCTTTAACTCAAGTTATGACCTAACCAAAGATGTACGAGGCATCAAAAACTTCTTGAATTTTTTTCTTCCTAATTGGGGTGAACAAAAACAAGAAATGCTATAGTTTTTATTTTCATTTAACCCAATGGGGAAAATATCACATCAATTGCAAGAAAAGAGGTCCGTTGCTCTCCTGTTCCCATGAATGCATTAATCCCCATTGATATACAATAATGTTGTCACTTATTAGATTTACTAGTTGTGACCTCATAAATCTAAAGCAAAGGGCCTAAGGAATTGGAACTAATAAAAAAAGTCCGATGGGGATAAATATAAAAGAGGCAGATAACGCCTAATGGTACTTGTCAAACTGTAGGATACACAGGAATGACCTGAGGATACGGATAAAATGAAGATTCTGTTTCACAGGTTTGGGTTGGGGTCTGAGATTCAATATTTCTAACATATTCCCAGAGGATGCTGATGTTGTTAGCCTATGAAACAAATTTCAGCTATTGAAGTGGGGATTTTCACAAAGGAGTGTGAAACTGTACATAAATTTGGGTGAATGTAAAACAGAAACCTTTCCGGAGCTAATTTATTGTGCATCACAATTCTATTGATGATCAGAACTGTTTGACATATTTACATTAGTGCAAGCCAGATGCGTGAGTCTGACTAAAATGGCCTGAAAGTTCCCTTTGGCTTGATTAAATTTTAGACAAGCCACTACCTGACTCTAGGCCCTGACCTCCTTTTCCTAAATCCTTTCTCCTGCCCTTTGAAAAGTTTGCAGATATTATCCCAGCCTCTAGCCATTGTTTTACAACCCAGGAAATTTTTCTCTCAAGGACCTGAAAATCATCTCTTTGAAATGTAAACACTGAAGGAGATAGTACCACTGTCTCTCAATCTCTGTGGGCAGATGAGAGCCTAACTTCATTTGGTGCTGATTAGCAAACAAGGATGGTCTAAACATGGAGAAAAACATTTGCAAATCTACTTGCCAAGGATGCTAATTTTTACTGCTTCAAATGGAAAAAATCGTCAAGGATTTCCCTATACCTAAGACATAGAAGAGAAGACAAAATGAAACATTGGCAGAGAGTAAAGTGATGTGGCCACATATATAGGAATATATGGACAGAGTCAAGAAACTCATTCTCCCATGAAGCCTCCAGAGGGAGCACCCACTACTAGCTTCCCGAACTGTTAGAGAATACATTTCTATTGTTAAATGAAGCTAATTTATTGAAGAAGCCTCAGTAAAAATACAGTTTATTTTAAAAATACTTTTTTATAAAAATATTTTCCCCTCCCCAAAGAAGTGGAAAAATTCTAATTCAAGTCAATGAATTAGATAATAATCACTTAATCAAAAGCATACTTTTTTTTTTTATGAAGGATCAACTCTCAAATGTCATACAAAACCTAATAATTTCATGGAGGAGAGGAAATTGGGACAAAACTTAAAACTGTAGACTTCCTGGACACATTTCCAAATCAGAGCAGAAGCAGCTGTCGACAACTTCCGGTTAGAAGGAACTCGTATAAAGACAATAGAATCTTCTAATTAAAGAAAATGAGAATGTGGAAGTCCTTCAATCCACATTCAAGTTGCTACAGAGTTCTCATTTTCTGTCCTATGACACAGGCTCCATTGACTCTTCTTGAGGATAGTCATAATGTAAACCTATTCATTGTTTACAACATGGCTAGCAAAGGTTCAATTAATTTGTATCACCTCCTTAAATCTTCTCAACAACCTTACGAAGTTTACTTTTAAAATCTATTTTTTGAAGCTGAACACCAAATAAGACCTAAAATTTTTAAATAACTTTCTTCAAATCACACTGCAGTCCAGTAGTGAAACCGTAATTCAAATCTCGTAGTTAAAACTCCATAATACACACTTAACTATAATTCTATGTGGTGTGAAAACATCTATTAGCAGAAGGTCCAAAGCATTTTTTTGCTGTTGAAATAAGACCAATCTGGCTGTTATAACGCTGGGAAACTGTTTTGAAATACCCCATGGGCACTCTCAAAGAGGGGAAACTCTTCTTCTTAACTGATTTTGTCCACTGGTATAGGTATAGATTAAGAAATGTTGAGAAGATTCTCTCTATTTAAATTTTAGTCGGGGGCTTGTAAAGTCTTTTCCTCTGCATCTCTTTGTGGAAAATTATTTAGTACCTCAAACACTTAACAAATTACAGTAAACATTTTTCATTACAGTGTGAAGAATCTTGCTGTAAGAAGAATTTTTAGATATCAGTGTGACAGTATTAGTTACCAAGTCCAGTTTGTTGAATTTGATACATTTGTTGCCTTACGTAAATTCGTTGACTTCTGAACCTAGTTATGTTTGTTCGTTTCTGTCTGGTTTCTCTCTTCTAGAAACTGATAAAAATAATGAACCTAGCTGAGTAGCGGAGACCCAGATACAACTCAAAAATCAAGTCAAATCTTTTCCCCTGGATACATGGGTTGAATGTCAGTCAATGATTGACCTTCTACAAATTTTACACCCTGAGTGTCTTAGTTTGTTTTCCATTGTTTATAACAGAATACCTGAAATCAAGTAATTTAAACAGAAAAAGAATTTATTTCTTACAGTTATGGAGGCTGAGAAGTCCAATGTCAAGGGGCCACATCTGGTGAGGGCCTTCTTGCTAGTGGGGACTCTCTGCAGAGTCCAGAGGCAGCACAAGGCATCACGTGGTAAGGGGGCTTAGCATGCTACCTCAGGGCTCTCTTCCTCTTATTATAAAGCCAGGAGTCCCACTCCCATGATAGCCCATTAATCCATTAATTCATGAATGGATTAATCCACTCATGAGGGCAGAGACCTCATGAACCATCATCACCTCTTAAAGTCCCCATCTCTCAATGCTGTTACGTTGAGGATTAAATTTCAACATGAGTTTTGAAGAAGACAAATATTAAAACCATAGCACTGACTTTCTTAAGGTTACTATTTTTAAAAGTAGCCTGTTAAAACTATTCTTAAAGCTTTGTCTTTAATCAATTTTATTTCTGCTGAGATTCACTCACTTTTATGAGACTTAGACTAATTCTTTCTTTACTTCATCTCTAAACCTATATATATCCTGGGTTTAATATATAGTTTATATTACTCTATTAACTCATCACATATTAATATGCTATTCAAAATATGAATCTATAGTTATAAAATGACTATAATTACATGTGAATATTGTTTACCCACATAGATAAATTCTATTCCAATTCTAGTATACATATGTCAAAAATGACCCTTGGCCTTGCTGTCTTGTGGAAGCTAGTATACCCCTTTAACAGTGTGTGTATTCATGACCTATGGCTTATTAGTTCTCACCTCAAATAGAAAGACATTCCCCTTTAATGTCTTTCTGGATCCTCCAAAGGGCAAAGTTGTTTCACACATACGGTACATTGAACCTAACTAACCTTTGTCAGACTTCTGTTGCAGCTGCTACTCCTGCCCTTTGCCCTTGTTCTTTCTACCCATGGTGATGTCACCTACACCAATCTGCTCCTGTCAACCTTCTTGAGCTGCCTACACAACAGTATTGTGGAAGAGACTGCTAATAATCCCTAAATAGCTGTTTTCCTTTCACTTTCAACATAACAACGTCTTCAGTTATTAGCACTACTTTATTGCTGTTCAGAATAAAGATTGCATTCCCTAGCCTCCCTTTAAGCTGTGTTTGGCTGATGAGATGTGAGTCTAAGTGATGTATGAATATTTCAAGGCATACCTATACCTTTCCTAACCTCTTTCTCCCTTTCCTCATGACCTAGTTAAAATGTGGAAGAACTAGAGAGCCATCTGGATCATGTAGATAAAGGCTACCTCCAAGGACAGCAGAGATAAACTATAAGATATTTTAGAAATTATTCTGATGGGTCACCATTTAAACTGTAGACTGCCCAGAGATGAGTCTCTCTCAGTCAATCTCTCTCTCTCTCTCTCAAAAATCCTGTGGTCCTTTCTATAATCTAATTTCCATGGGGATACATTATGACTCATTCTAAATGATATGTTTATATCTAATCTTTGTAGACAAGATTTGAGATATTTTCTATAGAAATCTTACAACCCCTGCAAATCAGAGAATATGGGTAAATATCACAAATAAGAGGAGTATTTACATGTCAGCTATACATGAGTCTGCTAAATACCCTTGTGAGAAGACCACACTACTCATATTTATTAGAAATAATTATTCATCAGACTGACACTAAGAGTATAAGAAGGAATCAAAATCATCCAGTTAGTTTTGAACTATTAAAGATATCTTATAAATACACAATATATCTAGTCTTTGTCCTGGATGTGCTCAGGAGAAATTTCTTTTAATAAGTCAACTAATCTCTAAACCTCAGTTTCTGATTATACACAATGGAAATATAAACCTTGTTTATTTCTCAGAGTTGTTGTGAGGATCAAATTGGAAAATATATGTATATATTATATATATACATATGTACATACACATGACAGAGAAATTTGTAAACTACAAAAGCATATATATTCAAAGATTTATTATTATAGAATCAAAATTTATTACTATTTGTAATTTCACAATGGTCAGTTTCCTTTTATTTCTGTATTAAATTTTAATTTAAATGCTTCACTTTATGGTATGTCAGTAATCATATATTTTATGTTCTGAGTAATTATTCATTCCTATAATAAACATTAAAATATACTATGTACTAAGCATCTTAAGGGAAATAAGAGTTTGTACCCTTCAAGGAGCTCAAATTCCAATAGAGTAAAAAATAAAGAAGAAATAGATAACTATTGTAAATTGACACATTCAACGATGGACTTAATGTAGGATGCTATTGGAACATAAAGGTTTCCAGAGGGAGGGAGGCATTTTGAAGGATGTTGTGCAGATTCCTAAGGGAAGAAAGAGATGTGTTGGTTAAAAATAGTTTTAATTTAAGTAAATACACCTAACCCCCCCAAAAAATGGTAGGAAAGGTATTGTGTTACATAATTGAATGGCCTAGGTTTGAACTTGTTTCAGACACAATTGGGATAGAAACTCAAAAATACCATCAAGGCTCTGTTCTCTCCCTGTGCTTTCTTTTGTGTTGACTTTATTCTCCAGTAAGATCTCCCTGGTTGGTGTACAAAATGGTCACTGTAAAATTTAGGCATGTATCCTCATTACAGATAAAGGCATAAGATAAGACATTACTTTCTCCTGACTACCTCTAGCAAAGACTTGAGAAGGACTTGAGACACCTAGCTTGGATCACATGTCTGTCCATGAACAGTTATTGTGAATAAGGATGTGGGTTCTCTCAGTACTACGCCCACCCTAAGTTTGTTGAATCAGAGTTAGATTAAATAGAGCTTTTTCAAGTGGAAAAAGGTTATCTGCTACAAGGAATTTTATGTATGTATGTAATTGTTGCTTAATGTATCACTCAACTTGGCAATAAGCAGCTTTGGCTAGGGGCTTTGTTTATTTTGTTTACTTCTCCATACCTGTGTGTTTCACAGTGCCTGATACACAGAAACGGCTTACTTCATTGAATGAATGAATAAATGGCAAACAGACATCAGCTATGAAGAAAAAAATTGAAGTTTATATCAAGAATATATTTACCTTTACATTTACCTACAATTGTCTTTATATCTCTATATCCAAACTCAGAATTCCTTTCAAAATCTTTCATTAGAGAATCCACTGGTATCAATATATTCCTTGAATAATTCATATTTTTCACTTTGATTTATAATGAAATTTATGTTTTAGCAGCAGTTTAACAAGTTAAAATTTCTCAAAGGTATAAGACTTTATGTGCCCGTCCCTTCAGTTAAGACAGTTTTATTAACTGAAACAGAAGTTATAGATTAAGCAATGCATTAGGTGATCAACATGAACTTGCCCTTTTTATGATTAAAAAATGCTCAAATATCAGTAATTTTATATGGTTCAACCACAGATAACTGACTGGCTTAGATAACTTAAAAAGCTACAGGTAGACTTGGTATAGCCACTGTTAATATTCTGCCTTTATGGAGTTGGTTTCATCCCAAGGGAGGCTTCTCTTGTGATACTAAAATGACTTCCAGCAGTGCTTAGGATTACATCCTTCCTCATTCTTCTAAACAAGAGAGAACATCTTCTTCACCATATTTTAAACCAAAGCCTTGAAATGTTCTCTGGACTTGCTTACATCTCCTACCCAGCCCTGGACAGATAACTACCTGGCTGTATTAATTTGTTGTGATTACCATAACCAGGTAGCACAGACTGGATATCTTAAATGACAGACATTTATTTTCTCACAATTATGGAGGCTAGAAGTCAAGATGTCCACAGTGTTGATTTCTTCTGGAGGCTTCTTTTTTCATCTTGTAGATGGTCATCTTCTCTCTGTGTTTTTCCATGGTCTTCTCTCTGCCTGTGAGTTTGTGTCCTAATCCCCTCTTCATATATGAATGTCAGCTGTGTTGGATTAGGGCCCACCTATTTGACCTCTTTTTAACTTAATCACCTTGTTAAAGACCCCACCTCCATATATAGTCACATTCTGAAATACTACATGTTAGGATTTAACATGTGAACTTTGGGGTATACAATTTAGGACGTAACCTTGGTTTAGCGAGACCATAAACCCTGCCACTGTAGCCAGAAGAGGAGTCAGTCTCTGCAGGACCATGTGGATTCCCAAACCGAAGTCAGGCCTGCTGGGAATGGGGATGGGAAAAGGATGCTGCAGAGGGAATGGAAATGATTAATTATACCTTCTGTAAAAATTTTAATGTACTACTAATAAATCTACCTAGACTTAAAAAAAAATGAGTCTTAAAAAAATTCCTGGGATTTACAATTTTCACTATTTTATGTCTCTTTTTAACAGGATATTAAAAAGTTTATATATATTTGCTTCAGAGTTTTGAAAGCATTATTGCTTTAGTATTTGTCCACTATGATGTACCAGGTATTAAGGTGGAGAAGAAAGGGAAAATCCAGTTTTCCCCTGTCATAAGTGAACTCCAGATGGCCAGGAGAAATTTTTTTCCAGTCATATGAGACAAAGGACATGTAAAGGAAAGATAAGTGTTGGTCCATTGGAGTATCTGTCCAAAAACCTACATTCAAGGGATCATATAAAATCTAATAATTTTTCAGTAAATATCTAAGTACTATTCTGACGGCTTAGATTTGAGATAATTAGCAGATATTTCTTAGTGATTCATTATAGTCAAAGTAAGGAATATTACAAATGAAGTCTTTTCTACATTAAAAAAAAAAAAGCTGGTAGAGTCAAACATTTGTGTAAAGATTACTAAGCTCGCCAAGCTGAGGTTGTGGCTTAATTCTTAAACGAGGTGGAAACTGAAGCAGGTATGAAGGACCAGAATTGAGCATTTCAAAATTAATGACCACACAGAAAGGGATAAATATGAAAGCTGTGTTTTATTATTGATTTGATACAAACTGAGGATTCTAGTTGCCTTCAGTGTATACTCCATAACCAGCACATGAGACACTACAGCAATTCCAGGTTAGACTTATATTAGTCCATATGGGACTAGGCTAGGCTGTCCTCATATTTAATATTGGATTTGGGGGAAAAGTAGGAAGAGGTCAAGCTGGAAATAATAACAGAAAAAGAGGCCATATATTGGAATAAAAAAGAAAAAATATATTTATGGTAATTTACTGTCATGGGAGGTGAGGGAATCTCTTCATGGCCTAGAATATCTGTTAAAGCTTTCTTTACAAAATATGTCTAAATATTTGGTTGTGGGATATTCACTTAGTTGAGGCTTGTCTTCCAGTGACTTTGCATGTACAAATTGGGTTTTGACTACATTCTTGATAATAAGGATCTCAAATTCGACATAGATTTCTGGGGCATCCTTTAGCATGGTTTTAACTGGTAAGTGATAAAACTCAT
Source organism: Avahi laniger (assembly GCA_963575035.1). Lineage (NCBI taxonomy): Eukaryota > Metazoa > Chordata > Mammalia > Primates > Indriidae > Avahi > Avahi laniger. The sequence goes on from CAUYSK010127031.1 coordinate 13,833, forward strand.
TTAAATTAAATTATTTGAAATTATAAATAAAAAATTAAAATATAAATTATAAAATTAAATTATTTGAAAGGATATCCTTATGTATCCTTCCATACATTAACGGAAAACAATGGACTTATGACAACACATTTTTTTTTTAATTTCAGCATATTATGGGGGTACAGATGTTTAGGTTATGTATGTTGCCCTTGCTCCTCCCTCCCCGCTAAGTCCGAGTTTCCAATATGTCCATCCTTTGGGTGGTGTGCATTGCACTCTTTGTGTATGCATATATCCATCCCCTCCACCCTCTTCCCCCCTCCCCCCTCCCCCTGCCCAACATCCAATAGATGTTATTCATATATGTGCACTTATGTGTTGATTGACAACACATTTTTAATAGGCAAAGAGGAAGGACACTAAAGCTAAACCGTTTAAAGCATAAGAAATCAGAAAAGATTATACTAGACCAATTATACTGAGGAAATTTCTGCCCCCTGGAAGTACTTAGCAAAGTCCGGAGACATTTTTGATTCTTGCAACTAAAGGGTGTTATAGGCATCTATCTGATAGAGGCTAGATATTGTTAAAGACCCTACAATGCACAGATGAGTTTCCCACAACAAAGATTTGTCCAGTGCTAAAGTTGAGAAACCCTGTACAAAAATGATCTATAGTTCTAATATTCTAAGATAATTCAAAAACTAGTTAGGAAGGAATGGATTTTGTCACCTGTATCTCTGTCATTATAACCATATTTCTTTTGAATTTGAAGATATATATTAACATTTCTATAATCACTTCTATTTATCTTTGGCTTTTTACCATTCTAAAATTTATTTATACATTTAAAATCTGTAGTTTTTGCATCAATGAAGAGAAGTAGCTATTTATTTAAAACATCACATGTACCCTATAAATATATACAACTATTACACATTCATAATAGTTAAAAATAAAAAAATTAAAACTAAAGCAAATTGGATTCGGTCAAAACTCTGAAGTTCATCGCCTTTGAGAAATTTGACGTAGAAAAGAACTATGTCATCAGGCAGACCAGTCCCATCCTCTAGCAAATATTAATAGAAATACTTAACCTATTCCCTCTGCCTCCATCAAACCAGCCAACCTTTCTCATGCCCACGTTTCTCTCCTCTTGGAGTCCCTTGCATGAGTAATAAACTTTTTTTCAAGTTCTTTTGGTATGTGGCATGTGAGTAAATCTCAGCATCTCAAAATCGAACCACATTTTGGATGAGGACACAACTTGTCTTTGTCTCTTTCTTTCTCTTTCAACCTCAAAGTACCATCTTAATTAAAAGTACCTCTCTTCCTCATTCCCTCTTCGCAATGATTCCAATTCACCTTTCCCAGTTTAGTTTCTGTCATAGCCTTTATCAACACCTGCAAATTATAAATATTGCGTTCTTTGTTTACTGTGTATCACTCCCTCTACAATACAAGCTCCACAATGGCAGAAATTTATGTTTATTTTATTACTGTAATTCTAGTGCCTAAAACAGGAATAGTCATTCAATACATATTTGTTCAAATACAGCATTTTAACTTTTACACTTGCATTTGTCAATTTATACAACATTGTTTTATTTTGAATTAAATTCTCAGCTGATTTAGTGGCGTAAAACAATATTTATTTAACTCATTCTTATGTGGGTCAGCAGTTTCCCTGACTCAGCTGGCCAATTCTTCTAATCTCAGCCATGTTCACTCATGGGTCTTTGGTCAACTGCTATTTTGCCAGGAAAATCTGCCTCTGGTGGTTGGCTAGCTATTGATTGGGGAAATAGGGACACTGTATCCAACAGCTCTTAACCATCCAGGAGGCGCTTATCAACATTGTATCTGAATAGGATTCCAAGAACAGGAATGAAAGTGTTCAAAGCTGGAATGATACTGTTTCTGCCACATTCTACTGGCCAGTCACAAATAAAGAAGAGATTTAAGGGGTGGAAAAATTCCCTCCGTTTCTTGATGGGAGGGGAAGGAAAAACACGTTAGGAGGGGTATAGATTCAGGGAGGAGAAGTATATTTTACAGTCAATTAGATATCAATTGACTGATTTCCTCAAGGGAGAAAGTCTGAAAATTCCTACCTCCTCAATCTCTAAAGAGAAAAAAAAAAAAAAAGAAATGAGCACTTACTATGCATCAGTACCAGTTTGCAAAATTTCTTTCTTTTTTTTTTTTTTCCAAAACAGAGGTTTTCTCTGTCACCTAGCCTAGAGTGCATTGGCATCAGCCTAGCTCACAGCAACCTCAAATTCCTGGGCTCAAGAGGTCCTCCTGCCTCAGTCCCTGGAGTAGCTGGGACTATAGGCGTGTGCCACCATGCCCAACTACTTTTTTCTATTTTCCTTTTTCTCCTCTTACTCAGGCTGGTCTCAAACTCCTGATCTCAAGCAATTCTCCTTTCTCGATCTCCCAGAGTGCTAGGATTACAGGCGTGAGCCACCAAATCCAGCCTAAAATTTCTTAACTGTGTACCCTATCACTGGTCTCTTTTTCCTATATTTCTTGAAAATGAACATTATTTCTACCAAATATGAGGTTTTATTATTATGCCTCTCCTCTTCCTCCAATTACCTGAAATATATCCCTTTTTGTTTCCACCAGATCACTATGTAAAATAGGATTAATGCAGTCTTATCCTATTATCTTCATTTAGTAATGAACTATAAAAATGATCCCTAAAATATAGTCATTATTATCTCCATTTAAATGATCACTATGTTTATTCAGTAATAATAGCTAAATATCTTTTTTAATGTTTCCATTTTTATTTTTTTCTTGCTCTTCCCTTATATGAAGATCTTCTGGGATACTGGTAGAGATACCTGCTTCTTTTGCAAATCTACACAGCTGCTAGGTTGGTGCTTCATAGATATGATGTGAGTAATGTCAATAACTCCTGGAGGACAGAAGGTTAAGCTTGACAACCTTATGGTGTTTGTACCATATCTGGGAAAGCACTAATTCCAGTTCTCGTTGGTGTTTGATGTCATTGAGAAAGGAGGAAAAGAAGACTCTAGATAGATCAGTAGATATAAAGAAAGAAAGGTCTGGAGAATAAGTAAAAATATACAATTAAATTAGACTATAAGTGGTAAGAGTCTATTTGCAATCGTGGTGAGACTATTTGGTAACTAATAGGACAATTATATTACATTTAGGAATGATAGTTTAATTAAGATGTAAGAAAACAGAAAAAACATTAAACATTTGTACTGTTATATAAGAAATGACAGACATGTAAGTTGTCTGTCACAGTTTTGAGTTAAAGAATAAAATATGAGAATAAAAGGGTATAATTAGGATGAAAGATATTCCCGGAGTGGCCAATGCTATAAAGAAAACTATTAGCTAAGCAATATGTTAAATGTCAGTGAATTATAATCAAAATAAGTTTGAAATGAATACAGGTAGGAAATTGGTAAAATGACAGATAATGAATGATCCAATTATGTCTTGATTATGGATGTCATCCCCTAGAAACAAAAAGGATAGGTAGGAATGAGTAGTTAGAAATATGTTAAAGTAAAATTTTACTGTTATATTTTTCTTCTCTTCTAACTCCTGTCTTCTTTTTTTTTAAAAAAATAACTTAATTTCTGAAACTACATTTTAGTTATCTTGAGAATTCTTGCTGAATTTTGTTTGACCAGATCACATGAAGATAGTAATAAAAAAAAGAAATATGAAGTAAAATAGAGAAATTCAAGAGTCTCTTGATCTATATTTTATAAAATGTTATATTTCCTCTATTAAGTTGCCAGATAGTCTCAAAAATCTTTTGTATATTTAATAAAATATTCCCTCTGCATGCTTTTAATGTTTGAAGCCAACGTGAAGGGAAGGAAAATATGATTCCTGGAGATTTCCCAAAGCGATTTCTTAGAAATGTTTTGGCCATGGCCAATTATGGTGCACAAGTGGGTGTCCAGCTACCCTTTTAAGATAAATGGTGAACAGACTATTATTGTCCTCCTCGAAGTCTACTCTCTGTTGATCTCCAGAATATCTCTCTTTTCAAATACACACAAATTATGTAGCTAAAGCACTTATAACCTGTGTGAAATAAATGCATTATTCATTCATTCATTCATTTTCCCTTGAAAGCAAATGAAAATAACGGAATAAGAAATTGCATAGGACTATTTCTAGGTAGTGTTGTAGGGAGCTTATACCATAAAAACATGGGTTTTAAAAAAGATTAAATGTAAGTTTATTTTGTAGTCAAAGGCAGGTGAGATGAGTTATAGAAGTTAACATATTACAGTGCTGTAATTTTGAAGAAAAACACATCCATTGAGTGTATATGAACATCCAGGCACTATGGTTTTTATATATGAATTTAATATTCTCAATGTTCCTATAAAATAATCATTAATCTTTACATAGAATAAAAGTAATATTTTCAAATCATAAAGCAAATAAGTGATGGGGCCAGTATTTGAACCAATAATTATTTTACTCCAAAGCCAATACCTATTTCTATTTGCTTTGTGGCTCATTTTAAATATATACCAAATCTGTAAGAAGGATAATAAAGTATGCTAACAGTGCAGAGAAATAGAAATGATTATTTCAGCTTGAGTACTGAAGACCTTGTAAGGATGGGGGTGTTAATTTTTTAATGTAGATCTTAAGCTGATTGGCTTAAAACACTATTTCAGGCAGAATAGAGTACATTAAAAGACAGAGAAAATGACTTATTTGTGGAATCATAAGATATTCTACATAGTTGTTTGACCAGATATGTCAGAAAGTATAGGTAAACACAATGCTGAAGGCATATAGTGAAGGCTAGGACCTTGGAATTTATATTACAGGCAAATGGAAGCCAATAGACATTTCTTAGCAGAAGAGTAACATAATCATACAAATCAGTCGAATGAATAAATAAATTTGTATGTCAATGGCCAATATTTTAGTCTTGCGAATTTTCTCTTAAATAGCCTGTACATTATTCTAGGGTTTTTCATGATGTTACTTATAAACAAAAAGCATTTCTTTTAAAACGGTTCATTAACATGACAAATACAGTGGCTTATTTTCATTACAGACTGTATTTCTGTAACTGTCTTCCTGCGAGTTTTAGTGAAATGGTGGAAGTTTTCTGTGATAGAAGAGGTGTTTGATGCAACAGCTGTTTAATGGACAATTTTTGAATTCCATCTTCATCTCTCCATTCATTAGCTATTCATTTGAAGTTTAAAAAAATAAAACCCATCTGTATTCTCTCTCCCCCCTGCCCAATACCAATATTATATTTCCTGATGTGCCTAACTTTGCATTTGCAGAGACATGTGCCTGTTATCTAAGGAACATGTCATCTTGTTTACAGAACAGGTGACAGATCCTTTCCACTTTGCCTAGTGGTTCTCACCTAAATTACTCTTGAGAAAACACTCTTTGTAGATACAACCAGATGGTTTCCCTCACATACTTAAAAGCAGATTGGCAGTTTTAGTTCTGTTTCAACACTTGTTGAATGGCTGTTTCCTACCTTCCCCATGGGTTAGGGTGCCAGGTAGATTTATGTATAAAAACATACATAGAAAATAAATTCTCAGTAAGTTCTTCCTTAGCAAGTCATTATACAGAAGTCTGGCAGACTAAGTTCATGTACGCAGAAACTCCTCAGAGCTTCAGAAATGTTTCATCTCACTGGGCATATTTGTTGCAATTGAAATGAGGTCAGGAAGTCCCTTGAATTCATCATGCCACACCACTTACTCTGATTCCTCTTCAAATACTGGGTAAGATGATGTAATTAGCATTGCCAGAAAAGCCGTCATTTCAGGGGTCATTTTTCCAGTCTTGTAGCTAGAATAATTACTACTATACTGAGCTAGAAATGAAACTCCTTCCAGTGACCTTTACCACTCAAGTCATAACATGTTTTTTTGTTTCATGTCTTCACCCCCAACCCCAACCCCAGAACTCACTGCTATCAGTGTTTCAGAGTACAGTTTCAGTTCTCGCATAATCTAACGAAAGCCATTTTCAGGGCCTCATGTTTTTAACCTTCATTTCCCATTGACCAGTAGAATAGCTAATACTTATTGTTTTGTTGCCTAACATTACTGATGTTTGAATAATTTTTTTTTTTTTTTTTGAGACAGAGTCTCACTGTGTTGCCTGGGCTAGAGTGCCGTGACTTCATGCTAGCTCACAGCAACCTCAAACTCCTGGGCTCAAGTGATCCTACTGCCTCAGCCTCCCGAGTAGCTGGGACTACAGGCCTGTGCCACGATGCCAAGCTATTTTTTTCTATTTTTTAGTTGTTTGGCTAATTTCTTTCTATT
>CAUYSK010127033.1:0-10569 GCA_963575035.1 Avahi laniger
AAATAAGCACCACATGTACTCACCATCAAATTGGTATTAACGGATCAACACATAAGTGCATATATAAGAATTACATCTATTAGATATTGGGCAGGGGGGAGGGGGGAGGAGGGAGGAGGGGACGGGTATATGTGTACACAAGGAGTGCAATGTGCACCACGCAATGGGATGGACATATTTGAAACCTGGACTGAGGGGAGAGGGGGGGCAAGGGCAACACATGTAACCTAAACATCTGTACCCCCATATTATGCTGAAATAAAAAAAAAAAGAAATTATAAAAGTCTTGGAAGAAAATGTGGGTAAATTTTTAAAAATATGCAGGCATATTAGAAGACCTTCTAAAGCACATTACAAAATCTAAATTCCACAAAGGAAAAAAAGTGCTAAAAATAACCATAAAAATTTTAAAATTCTCCATGGTAAAAACAACATCATAAAAGTCAAAATATAAAAGACCCTGGAAAAAATTGCCACACATATTATGGACAAAGAGCTATTTTTGTGACTATGCAATGAACTCATAAGCAAGTAAAAAAATATGGAAAAATAGTAGAAAAATGAGCAAATGATTCAGCAGACCATAGCAAAAGAGATACAAAAGGGCAATGAACATTTATAGTTACAAAAATGCAAATTAAAATAATAACATGCCTTTTCCACTTACCAGATAGGGAAATACTTAAAATATTGAAAATGCTCAATATTGGCAAGCGTGTAGTAAACTAATTTCATATCCTCTTAGAGGGCCTTCAAATTGATGACCTTTCTCTGCAGGATAATTTCAGAATATCTTTCAAAATTAAAACGCACAACCCTTTGACCCAGCAAGTATACTCCAGGAGCTTCTGCAGAGACATTAACAGAAGCCTGCACCGAAATGAACACCACAGCTGAATGCTCACTGCAGCCTTGTTTCTGAGAGCAAATGCTAGGAACAACCTTCAGTGTCCCGCAGCAAAACTGAGTCAATACTGATGCTGATTCCTCTTTTCAGGGCCAGGATTTTTTTCCTAGAGAGTGAAGCAGGGCTTAGTGCAGTTGAAGAGAAGGCGAACAGCCTGGGTGGAAAATCACTAAGACCCACACAGCATCACCCAATGCTTATGCTCAGCTATTTTAATTTTTTTTTTAAAGCATCAAATAGAAAAGTACACTAGCATTACTCTTACCACACTGCATCTTTAGTAAGCATAGGGGCTTGAAAAGCCACATCGAAATCCATCTGGGGTCCTGCTCTAAGCCATATCCTAGTTGAGAACCTGGTTGGTATCAGAGCCCACATAGCTCATCTTCCAATCCAGTACCTTTTCACTGGAAAAGACATGATCATATTTATTATTAAGATCTTCTATGTTGGAACACTCATATATTTGAATAGAACTTGAACTAAATATTCTTAGCATTTCCTATTGATTCTTGAAGATTTACACTTTAAAAATATACGCTGTAAACCTTTTCTTTTATGTTATCAGTGGCAAGCTACTCCTGTCTGTTTCACATGGGAGTGAATTTCTGGCTAATTATGCTAATGTGGAACCGATTACCACACTTAAAAGCAAATTTACATCAGAACAATTAATTACTGAATTAATTCCTCTAGTATGAATAAGCTCATGTCATATTTGATATCATTAAATTAGAGTTTGGAAAAAGTGAATTGTTTCCATAAAGACATTTCATAAGGATAAAGTCGGTGAACCAAAGACTAAATATTTGGGAAAAAAAAAACATTATATCCAAAGTACTTAACATAAATTAGAATGGGTGGAGCGCCTGAGAATCTTGTATAAATTATATCGAAACTCAGTGTTGCAGTTCCCATAAAATGGAGACAGATTGCAACACCTCATTTGGAGAGTATCTCACATCAGTGTTTGCATCACTTTGACGTTTTAAATGATACCTACCTACATCTCTTGCCCAGATTTAGTTCAAGATATGGATCAATACTTAATTCAATAGTTCTTAGAAGTTTGCTCTGAAAATATTCTATACCAATGAAAACATTTTCTATTTTTCAAAAGCACAAATCGATATATGCTTTCTTAGGGCGTGTTATTGCTGTTTTTGTAATTCGCCTAATGTATCTGTGATAAGGATTATATTACGGTCAATACAGAAGTAGAAACTTTTCATTTTGCAGTGAAAGTGATGGTCACTGTAATTATCATTTGTGTTCCTGTATCCTCCTTCCTCCCCAACATACACACACATCTTAGTAAACCTTGGGCCATGCCCTAATACGATGTACCCAACAAATGCTTTCATTACTGATGAAATGTTCTGTTCAGCGGTGGGAGACACCAACTGTTATCTAGTCAATATCCATTCTTGCCTCTGCTCCTCCTGTGAAGAAAACCTTGATTTGTTCAGTTGATGACTGGGGTCTCTACCCCAACCCAAGGAGATGAATTATGATTGGTCTAAACCAGTCATTGTAATCTCATTCCCTTTGGCCAATGTTGATCTAAAAGTGGCCACAAAACCCAGCTCTGGCCATTGAAGGTGTAAGTGAGTCTTCTGAGTGGGGGTTTTAGAACATCTTTTGCTTTCCCAATACAACAGATCAGAATCAGCTGGCAAAACCCTCTGCCTGCCCCTTTCTTCCTGACTGGAATGCATGGGGTGCCTCGTGGGCAGCAGCCATCCTCCAATCCCAGCAAATAAAGACAAAACACCAATACCTTGGAAATGGCAGAGATTCAGAAAGAAAGAATCCGAGACAGCGTTATTGAGCAGCTGCCCCGGCTCTGAGCGGAAAATTGCTTATGCTATTGTTAGTTGAGGATTCCATTCCTTGTAGTCAAAAGCATTCCTTACTGATACCACCCTTAAATGTATATAATTGTAAGAAATATATGTACTTGCTGATGGGAGGCCACTACCAGCTCTTCCTATCCCCTTACTCTCTATAGCCCGTTAGTTGCTGAGTTTCCTTTTGTAATATATCTTGCCCAAGTTTCTTCCTGTACTAGTTTTCTATTGCTGCGTAAAAATCACTGCAACCTTAACAAGTTAAGTCACTAGTAATTAATTATCTCAGAGTTCCTGTGGGTTAGGAGTCTGAGAACAGCTGAGCTGAGTTCTCTCCAGGAGCACCTGGGCAGACTGGCGCTTGCATCTCATTGGTCAGGACTGGGGCACATGGCCATCCTGGCTTGGCGAGAAGCTGAGAACGTCAGCATCTTTGGCAGAAGGCAGCCGAGAAAAGAGGGGCCCGGAGATGCTCTTGGATTTCTGTTCCCATGGGATTTATAATTTTTTTCACTGTACATGAGTACTTTGCTATTTTTTTTTAGAGAAATTCATATTTTGGTGTAAGGGTTAAGGTTATGTCTAGCTGTATATGTCTTTCCAGTAAGAGAGTCACATTTAAGTGATGCTCAGGAATTATTTGAGATTACGAAAATAGGATTGTGATTATTTCTAAGACCTGTATCTTTTAAAGATACCTTCTGAAATACAGGTGAAATTGTGTGATGTCTAGGATGTGTACTGCGAAATAATCTGGGACAGAGGGAAGCAGATGAGGGTATGATGGAGCAGCGTGAGCTGTGGGAGGTGATTGTTGGGGCAAGGGGAGGGGCACGCAGAGTCTTCATTACCCTATTCTGTCTGCTTTTGCATGTGTTCTACATTTTCAGTAACAAAAGTATTTGAAAGATTACTCTAACATCAATAATAGCAGTAGCAGGCCTGACTAGAGCCTTAGGGATGGTGATGACCCGTCTATGGGAAAGACTGTATCTTCTGAGGGGAGAGCCCATGTGGGCAGTCGGAGCAGCCAGGCTGAACCGTGTTCGCCCCATATTGTCTGGGGAAAATCTGCCGATCACAGGGCTTGAGAGGTAGCCCCTGCTTCAGGTCAACCTCCTTGTGGATTTTGAGTCCTCAAGGTCTCTGACTAGACCCAACTGGCCATGAAGCCTGTTCAGCTAGTAGCGTTTCATTCTCTGCTGCCCAGGCAAATTTTCAGAGGAGAGAATATACAGACTCAGAATTCGGATGTTGGGTCCGACATGGGATTTTTAGTCACTTCTTCTCTGTAAATAAATAATTTGTAATTTTTAAAATATACATTGGGTTTGTAATTGTTTTTCACTGCAAATGAATAATTTTCTATTCATGTTTATATACATTAGTATTTTGGTGTAAGAATTAGGGTTATGTTTAGCTGCATTTAAAGAGAATCCAAAATAAGAATGATTTACATACACCAAGTTTACACTCACTTGCAAAAGAAGTTCCCAAGTAGGTAGACCAGGACTGGTCTAGCTCCACAAAGTCAGTAGAGACCTAAAGCTATTTTTGTCTGTCCCACTGTATTAGTCCATTTGGGCTGATATATCAAAAATGCCATACACTAGATGACTTCAACAACAAACATTTATTTCTTGTAGCTCTGGAGGCTGGAAGTCCAAAAGCACTGTGCTAGCAGACTTGGTGTGTGGTGAGGATCTGCTTCCTGGTCCGTAGATGGCTGTCTCCTTGCTGTGTCCTCATATGGTAAGAAGAAGTGAAAGAGCTTTCTAGGGTCTCTTTTATAAAAGCACTTATCCCATTCTAATTACCTAATTACCTCCCAAAGGCCCCACCTCCAAATGCCATCATGTCGAGCATTAGGATTTCAACATATGAATTTGTGGGGTGGGTGGATACATAAATATCCAGACTTTGGCACTTACCATCCCTAGCGATTAAGTCTATAGCCACCTCTCAGTTCAAGATTGCTGTTGGAGCTCCAGCTATCACCTGTATTTCAGGAAGCAGGAAGAAAGAATGTAATATTTCCCATTGACCAGAACTTTGACAATGACCACCATTTATCTGAATGAAAGACTGAGAAAGCTAATTCTCAGCTGAGCACATTGCCATCCCAAATAAAGCAGGTTTTAATTACTGAGTGAAAAAATAGAGGGAAGGCATGGTGGGTTGGCAATTAGCAGCCCAGTGACTGTGTTATATGAATCAGTCTTCAGAGTCTAGTCAGCCATGCAATTGACTAACCAAGTCGCTGCACTTGCAAAATCAAAGGAAGAAACTGGTAGGTTCACCAAGGCAATACCTCTACCAAGAAATTGAAAGAAATTAAAAGCTTGGGTAAAGTGAGGGTGTATTTGATAAAAGAAATGTAACTGAAATAAAAATATAATAGAAAAGTCCAGAGATAATCAGATTTTGGATTTAGTTTGATCCAGAGGTTCATGTGGCCATTAGGTTTTTAGCCCCGTTTATTTGTGTTTCTTAAAACTGTGCTCTCCTCCAGCTTCACTCTCAGGATGACTTTGGCTGTGGCAGTTAAGGTGGTTGACAACAGTGACTAAGTCATCTATTCCTTCCAGCCTTCCTTCCTTCCCTCCTTCCTTCCTTCCCTCCCTCCTTCCTTCGAAGTGTAAAAGCCTTAGTGTCTTAATTCAAAATTTCTCAACCCTTTCCCAGCAACTGCTAATGTAGCTTTAATAGACAGAATAATGGCTCCCCAAAATGTCTACATCTTAGTCCTCAGAACCCGTGACTATGTCGCTTTCTATGACAAAAAGGGCTTTGCAGGTGTGATTAAGTCAAGACTTTTGAGATGGGGCGATTACCTTAGACTATTCAAGTGGCCTGGTGTAATTGCCAGGGTCCTTAATAAGAGGGAGGCAGAAGGGTTGGAGTCAGGGAAGGAGAGGTGACAAGCAGAGCAGAGGAGAATGCAGGCAGCCCCTGGAAGCAGAAGCAGAGCTCTGCCAACACCGTGACTTTGTCCCCATAAGACGCATTTTGGACTTCCAGTGTCTGGAGCTGTAAGATAACACATTTGTGTTATTTTAAGTCTCTAAGTTTATGATTCTTTGTTTCAGCAACAATAGAAAATTCTTTTTTTTTTTTTTTTTTGAGACACAGTCTGACTGTGTTGCCCGGGCTAGAGTGCCGTGGCGTCAGCCTAGTTCACAGCAACCTCAAACTCCTGGGCTAAAGCAATCCTTCTGCCTCAGCCTCCCGAGTAGCTGGGACTACAGGAATGCGCCACCATGCCCGGCTAATTTTTTCTATATATTTTGAGTTGTCTGATTAATTTTTTTCTATTTTTAGTAGAGACAGGGTCTCGCTCTTGCTCAGGCTGATCTCGAACTCCTGAGCTCAAACAATCCGCCCACCTTGGCCTCCCAGAGAGCTAGGATTACAGGCGTGAGGCACCGCGCCCGGCCAGCAACAATAGAAAATTAATAGTCCTCAAACCAGTGCTCCAAATTTTAATGTTCTGTGAACTTGTTTTACATTATCCCTGACTAAAGGGCCCACATATTTTAATCCTGTTTTTAAAGTTGTTTTCACATATTTACCAATTGTAATATTTAGACATGTGATAGCTGGTAGCACAGAATAATATCTACTGGATAGATAGATAGACACTTGCGAACCCACTACCAATTTACACATGAGAACCTTACCTATTTCATGAAAGCTATCTGTATGCTTCACCTGATCTTATCACCCCCCCAAAGATAACTGCTAATACTATCCTGAATTTGCAATTTATAAAGTCTTTATTTATATATATAATTTTAATATGTATCACTAAGCAAGACGTTGGTTGCTTAGTTCTCATTCTTGAAAAGAGTGGTATTGTAAGTTGTTTCCTATAAATTACTTTTTTAGAAAAATTGTTTCTAATATTTACTCATATAGTTATGTGAACCTATAGTTCAGTTAACTTCACTGCTGAAATATTTTCTGAGACTATTCATAATTCGTCCATTCTACTGTAGGTGGATATTTACAATGCTTCCAGTTTTTTGTTATTATGAATCATGCTACTATGGATGTCTTTGTATATGCCTACTTGTACACACATGTAAGAGTTTCTCTACTTTACAAAATAATGCCAAATTGTTCTCTAAAGTGATTATAACAATTTACATTTGCACCAGCAATGCCAACATGCTCCCATTGCTCTAATTATTAACATATGGTATTTTCATACCTCTTGGTTTTTGCCATTTTATGAATATGAAATGATGTTTCATTACAGTCTTAGTTTGCATTTTTATGACTACTAATAGTGTTTAGCATCTTTCCACCATTAAAGTTTCTTTAATTATGTTTCAGGTTTTTTATTCATTTTCTGTTGGATGGTTTATCTTTTTTTATTGACTTGCAAATAACATGTTGTTAGTTACATAGATTTGTAAGTATCTTCTCCCAGTTTGGGGCTCCTTTTTTCATTTTCTTTATATCATCTTCTGTTGTGCATAAATTATTACTTTTAATATACTCAAATTTATCAATATTTCCTTTCACAATTAGTAATTTTGTCTTATTTTTTAAAAAACCCTTCCTATTCTGAAAATATATTTTCTTACATTGCCTTCTAAACATTTTTAAGATTGGCTTTTCATGTGTAAATCTATGTTCTACCTGGAATTTGTTTTTGAGAGTGGTGTGAAGTATGAGTTCAGATTTATTTTTTCCATGTAGATACCTAGATGCTGGCACCAGCACTGAATTTTCCATACTTTTCCAAATGATCTGCAATTCCATATTGTCATATTTAAAGTTATCATAAGTGGGTAGATTCATTCTGGGTTCTATATATTTTTTAAATTTTATTTTATTTTTAATTATTATGGATATGTAACAGTTATATATCTTTATAGGGTATATGTGATGTTTTGATACATATATGCCATTTGAATTTATCAAATCAGGATAATTGGAGTATCCATCACCTCAGACATTTATCATTTTTTCGTGTGTACGTTAGGAACATTCCAATTCCACTCTTTTGGTTATTTTAAAGTATACCTTAACTTATTGTTGATTATAGTCACTTTATTGTGCTATCAACTATTGTTCATGTTATCTAACTACATTTTTGCACCCATTAACCTTCCCCAGTTTATACTGCCCCCATTACCCTTCCCAGCCTCTGATAACCATCATTCTACTCTCTTTCTTCATGAGATCAATTGTTTTTAATATCTATCTCCCACATATGTATGAGAACATGTGAGATTTGTCTTTCTGTGCTTGGTTTATTAAACTTAACACAGTGTTCTCTAGTTCCATCCATGTTGTTGCAAATGGCAGGATTTTATTCTTTTTTGTGGCAATATAATATTCCATTGTGTATATGTACCATGCCTTCTTTATCCATTCATCCACTGATGGACACTTAGGTTGACTCTAAATCTTGGCTATTGTAAATAGTGCTGCAATAAACATGGGAGTGCAGATATCTTTTCAATATACTGAATTCCCCTCCTTTGGATATATACCCAGCAATGGGATTACTGGGTCATATGGTAGTTCTATTTTCAGTTTTTTTGAGGAACCTCCATATCATTCTCCATAGTGATTATGCTAATTTACATTTCCACCAACAGTGTGCAAGGGTTTTCTGGGTTTCATTGGTCAATTTGTCTCTCCCTGAGCCAACACCAGTGGAGCTAATTACTCTGGATTTGAAATAAGTTTTGACATGTGATACTGTGGATATCTATAAAACTGGAAAAATATGTAATACAACAGCACAGGGCTGTGATCCTTGAGAAAAGTGAAACACAGAAGGGGAGCTCCACATCCGACTGTCTTTCTGCCTGCAGGCATTTTTAAAACCATAGCGTAAAGAAATTGAGCTTAAACAGAAAGCTGTGCTCTGGCTGAATGAAAGAACAGAGATTAGATTTGGTGGCTGCTGAGGCAGCTGGAATTTGTGAAGCAGGTACAGGAAAGAAGGGAGATTCTAAAGAAGAACTCCAGAAATCTGAGTGTTTGGTTGAATACTAAGCTCAATCTTTGAAGGTTTCATAGTGCTGAGGTCACTAAAGTTCCAGCCAGAGTGGAGAGACCTTTCTGGACACCACAAGGAATGAGTTGAGATCCCAGAGAGACTGCTCTAATGAGTAAAGCTACTCTAGCCTCAAAGTCAGGGCTTATAAAGCTGATCTTCCAGCAAATTAACTCCGTGCAAGAGCAAAGCTCAACATTCTTTAAAGGGGGAAAACAAAATCCAGACTCTTAACAACATAGTACAGGTTGAGCATCCCAAATCTAAAAATTCAAAATCCAAAACTTTTTGGGCAACAACACATGATACCACAAGTGGAAAATTCCACACCTGACCTCATGTGATAGGTCACAGTCACAACATAGGTGCACAACGCACAGTTTATTCAGTATCCCGAAGGGCAAAAAGCCCCCTTTAGCTACAATGCACTTTTTCTGTGCATGCCCAGATCCCCCCCTGCAAGCACACCCACGAAGGGTAATGACCTGGCACACGTGCGTGCTAGATGCACCAACGGAAAGTTCTCCACTATGCCCCACGTGGGGCCAAGACCCATGTTCGTCACTCACTGTTTCATTTTCCTTTGCTCTGTGGTGCAAAGATATTGTTGAAAACATCAAAAAGACCTGCAGATACCCCTATGGGTGACAGTAACAAGAAAAAAAAGAAGCATTTGTATTTATCCATAGCACAGAGAGTGAAGCTGTTGAAACCAGTGGCGCAAGAGTGAAATGTCTTACAGAAGAGTATGGTGTTAGAATGACCACCATATATGACCTCGAGAAGCAGAAGGATACACTGTTCAAGTTTTATGCTGAGAGTGATGAACAGAAGTTAATGAAAACTAGAAAAAAACTCTGCATAAAGCTAAAAATGAAGATCTCAATTGTGCATTGAAAGAATGGGCCCATTTGCATCATAGTGAACACCTGCCACTTAAGGGTATGTCGATCATGAAACAAAGATCTATCTTAATGAATTGAAAATTGAAGGACACTGAATATTTAACAGCTGGTTGCAGAAACTTAAGAAAAAACATGGCATTAAATTTTTAAAGATTTGTGGTGAAGCATCTGCTCGTCACAAAGCAGCAGAGAAATTCATTGACAAGTTTGCCAAGGTCACTGCTTATGAAAATCTGATGCCAGAGCAAGTCTATCATGCTGATTGCCCCAGAAAGAAACTGATTACAGCTGATGAGACAGCCCCTGCAGGCATTAAGGACGCCAATGGCAGAATAACTGTGCTGGGATGTGATAATGCAACAGGCACACGTACGTGTAAACTTGCTATGATAGACAAAAGCTTGCGTTCTCGCTGTTTTGTTTTGTTTTTTTTTTGAGACAGAGTCTCACTTTGTTGCCCTGGATAGAGTGAGTGCCGTGGCGTCAGCCTAGCTCACAGCAACCTCAGACTCCTGGGCTCAAGCAATCCTTCTGCCTCAGCCTCCCGAGTAGCTGGGACTACAGGCATGCGCCACCATGCCCGGCTAATTTTTTCTATATATTTTGAGTTGTCTGATTAATTTCTATTTTTAGTAGAGACAGGGTCTCGCTCTTGCTCGGGCTGGTCTCGAACTCCTGAGCTCAAACAATCCGCCCATCTCCGCCTCCCAGAGAGCTAGGATTACAGGCGTGAGCCACCGCGCCTGGCCGTTCTCGCTGTTTTTAAGGAGTGAATTTTTTTGGCATTCCTAACAAAAGGCATGGGTCACCAGGGACATCCCTTCTGATTGATTTCACAGTCGTTTTGTATCAGCGGCTCGTGTTCACTGCAGGGAAGCCAGACTGGAT